>PVJO010014001.1:0-26885 GCA_004026905.1 Hystrix cristata
GATTCACAAAGCCTTGGCTACCACTCTCAGAAATAGTACTACTAGGTGAATAGTGTATCTTTAAACTTCAAACACAGGAAAATGGTATGTATTCTAACGTAGCCCTCTAAATGGCACCTGAAAGTAGAAATTCACATAGATTACTTGTCTCGAGGAAACCCCCAAGACCACCTAAAAAACCCCAAACCCAGACCACAATGCACCTCTCTCTTGAGGGCCCTCACTCTATTTTCTTTCTTCTTTTTTTTTTCCATGTGGGGGATTGAACTCAAGGCCTTGTACTTGCTAGGCAAGTACTCTAACCACTGAGCTAAAGCCCCAGTCCTCCACTCTACTTTCTTAATGTGTACTTCATCTCTGCCTAATAAAATCTTTCTCCACCTGTCACTGACATGTCCTGCAATTATTTTCTGTGATGTATGTCAATGAAACTAAACATACGTTGGATGAATCGAGACCACCATCCTCTTTGGGGGCCTTTCCAGACCCCATCCAGTGACAAGAATGTGATAGGGTGTAGTTACCCAAACTTAGAGGGCTAAGATACACTAAGTGTGATAATTTTATGGGACTGCCATCCTACAATGCAATCATTCATTGACCCAAACATCATTATAAACCAGCACCGAAATTCTGACTCTTTGAATAACAAAGTCAGTTTTGATAGAGAAACATTTAGCATTCAAATTTTCCTAAAAGGGGTCAGGGATTTAGCTCGGTAGTAGAGCATTTCCCTACCAAGTGCAAGGCCCTGAGTTCAGTGCCCCCCCCCACACACACACACTTCCTGAAAATATCTATTTTTTGCTGAATGTGGCTATATCCATACTTGCAAATTAACATAACCTCAGTGTAGCCCTTATGTGGGTTAGTGTTCAACACAAGTCATACTGTGGAAATATCTTTACTTCTTTTAAAAAGAATTACAAAGCGTAAGCCTCTAAATTTAACCAATTCTTGAGCCCTGAACCTTTTCATCAATAATGCAGGAGAACCATAGGGGAAAAATCATCTGGATAAACAGAATGTTTAATTTCTTATTTCAGGTCAAGTCTGACATCTGGGGCCCAGAAAAGCTCCCCCAGGGTGACTGTCTCTTATGAAGAACTACTGCATTTATCAGTTTCATCACTAAGGCTAATGCAAGTAAATTAAATCATCCAACTATTAAATTGGGAGATAGTACCTTGTGCCATAGATTCTGGAGATGTGAAGAGTGAGTAAAAGAGAGGCTTTGATGCATTATCTGTTAACTACATGTAGCACAAGATAGCTTCTGTCCCTGGTTAATTGAGCCAGGGCTGCAGAAAGGCAGTGCTGGACACCCAAGATGCCGGACTAAAGTGGGAGGGTCACCTATCTGCCTTTCTTGATGATGCTGTAACTTGGAAACTTCTCTCCTCATCACGCTGTATACCAGTGAACAACTGCATTGTCTATCTAAGCAGGTAAGCTCTGCCACTTGTAGTAAAGGAAGGAAGGAAGATAAGTAACCATTTACTAAAGAAATGGACATTTGGTGAAGATAAGGATACAGGAAAGAAGCCTTGTTGGATTCTCCTTCGTTCGGAGAAAATTGTGATCTGCTCTGAAAAACACAAAACTATACTATTATTATCTTAACAAGCAATATGCTAATCAGACATGATAGTATGTTAGTCCACAAAGGAATAGTGGTCCAGTAAAGGCTTTAAGTATGCCACGCCCTGCTAGTCCCCATTGCCATGTAGCAGGTGTCTCCACATTATGATTCTGTTGTATCAAGATGAGTGAGACAGGATTTTTGTCTTCAATAGTAAATAGGAAAGTAAAAGACCCGAGGACAAGTTCTCTTGTACGCATATGTTCCTGTTTATTCTGAGAGATCTTCCATATTTATGATACTGACTATATCCTTGCTTGGGACAGCTGTGTCGTATTACTACCCTACATGTAAAGGAGACTGGGGTTTTTTTTTGGGGGTGTGTGTGGTGCCGGGGATTGAACTCAGGGCCTTGTGCTTGCAAGGCAAGCACCCTAACCGCTGAGCTAAATCCCCAGCCCTAGGAGACTGGGATTTTAATGGTTTCCTTTCCTGAAGACTGTAAGAGAGGAAGAATCTCAGATTAAAAAAAATTCATGATATCTGGGGAGGATTTGGTGCTTACAGGCAGAAAACAATGCCTCTTCCTTTGTTTGGCTAACTCTGTAATATGGCCGTTACTGAGAAGGGAGAGCAGCTAGTGGGCTAACTCAGTGTGGAAGTCTCCTAAAACCGTCACCTGTAAGATCTGTGGCCTATACCGTTTATTTTGTCGGCATATTTATTTCTCTTCCATGGTAATCATAAAAATGCCTCTCAAACATCTTGTGTAACACAAGTAGTTTAACAACTCTAAATAATCATGACTAGATGAAAAATGAAAGGCTTGATAACTATTAGCTGTTGGGTCTTCCCAGACCTGGTATTTGTCTACCTAGTTTGTTGTACAGAAGAAAAAAAAAAAAGACACAGAGAAAGGACAATGTAATTTCTTTATCAGGAAACTAGTAATCACTAAACTAGTTATCACTATAGTTGTGGAGGATCAAAGAGGCAAGGAAACTGGGATTTTCTTAAAATAGCTTATTTAACATACATAAAGGGGCAAATAACTAAGATAGGAAGATTAGAGGGTAATGTACATATTAATAATTTACAAAAAATATGCAACATTCATGGATTTGAAAATAAGGTGAATAAAGAAATTGTGATAAATTGTTAGACTAAATTCCTATCATATATGTAACAGGATGCCAATGGAGAATTTTAATCTACAGAAAGACCAAATAATCTGCATGGCTAAATTCAATAGCAAAAAGGAGAATGATACAATATTGTATTTATTTTTACTGGATGAAAAACTGACCCACTGCGTGACATACGCTCTGCTGCAGGTGGAGGGTAGCAGGTGTTCAGAGCAAAGCAGAAGGATCTGTGATCCTTCCGCCACAGATACAGCAAAGAAGAGGAGGTTCAGCCTGATGGAAGGGATTCTTTCTGCCAGGAAAAGGATGCAGATACAGAAGTATAACTCAGTGGTACAGCAGGTGCTAAGTATGTACAAGGCCCTAGGTCCAGCTGCCACCACCAAAATGAACAAGCAAAAAGGATGCTGTTTAAAAAGTAACAGAAAGAAGGTTTGGGGATTTAGCTTAGTGGTAGAGTGCTTGCCTAGCAAGCGCAGGGCCCTGAGTCCGATCTCCAGCATGCCTAAAAAAGTATCACAAAGACATACTTAATAAAGAAAAATAAATACAGTAAAGTCTTAGTGCCCCAGGATAAGCACAAACATTAAAAAGTTTAAAAGCACTTTGGAAATCTGTAACAATTGCATGAACACCTAGATTTTTAAATCACATATGCCAAAAAATAAATAAATCATGTATGCCTTATATATGAGTTCTGAGTTTATTAATTATTCATCAGCTTTACATGAGGTATCAGTCTTAGGAATGCTGTGTATGTAATTGTCAAGCCTTGCTTCTGAAAAGATGCTGAACTCAAGCCTAGGGTTTAGGGACAGATCCCGTGCAGGCAAATGAGAGAGGCAGAGCCAGGAAATTCTTCCCATCAGACAGGGCCCTGGCTTTCTCTGCACCTTCTCTACACTCACATCAGCCTCCTGGCGGGGAGACTCAACAGTCAGACCATAAAGATCCCTTTCCATTTGTATTCTAGCTGCCTGTACATATCCTTCCACACCGGCTCTCCAAGATATAGGTGACTTAATAATTAATTTTAATATTTTATGCGCTTCTGTGGATTGAATGATTATGATAAATACAGAATTTTGTCTGGTTTTTCCTAGCTCGTGATCTCTAACTTTTGCTATTGCCAAAAGCCATTTTTCCCCCAGACAAGCTAGAAACATATGTGTGTATACATGTATGTCTATATGATTAGTATGTATATATGATTATATATGATTTTATATATGGCTAGATTTTAGATCATATATATTACATAAAATTTGAGTAAAAAGGAATGAAAATTACCACCTAAAGTTTGTGCAATCGACCTACGCTAGTATTTTAACAAGCATGTGCTTTAAATTATTGTAATGACTTTCAAAGTTTTAAGAAGGAATACTACTGCAGAGATTAAGACTATGTGAACCTTTCCATTGTCATAGTAGTGTGAAATCCCAATTTCTGGAACATCAAGAAAGTGGCGAAGTTGGACACCAGAGGCTTTGCAGCCTCTACGTAGGAAGACCAGAGCACAGGATGACAAGCAGCCTGCTGTCTCAGTCACATGATCCTCCAAAATCCCCTTCAGCCTAAGACCTTGGCGTGAAACAGCAACTCCTTGACCAGAGTGAGTGCACCCAGCACATCCAGTGTTGTCATCTCAGGCAGAGGTGATAGCACCCTACAAGGTCTTTTCTAGTCACACCTGCACAGTATGGGTGGGGCGGGGCCACCACATCCCAACAAATACCCAACCTCTGCATTCCTGCCCTGACTCTGTGGTTCTCTCGCAGTTGAGCGTTGCATATCCACAGTTGTGGATGCTGTGGATGGCAGCATTTTGGAGATTATCATGTCAGATCAAGCTGGCACAATATATGTCCATTTCTATGTGGTTTCTTATATGTGTATTATATTCACTATAGAATTATAACAATACCAGTTACTGCTAGTATTCATAAACAATGTAAGATATCCCTTGTACTGATTATGTGTCTTTCCTAACTCATGGTAAAAAAGTACACATCATAGGGGTTGGGGATTTAGCTCAGTGGTAGAGTGCTTGCCTACCAAGCACAAGGCCCTGATTCGATCTCCAGCAATGTCCCACCATTTCCCTTTTCCTGAGTGATCCGTCAAGAAATAGAACTTACAGCTTTGTGGCATTCTCACAGTTATCCAGAATATTGCTCAAAAGAAAGCTGCCAGTTAACAGTGAACATCATTTCATGAAATATCAAAAGTAGTACCCAAAACCAAGGCCAAAGGCACAATGATGTAATGACTTAGGAAGCCAGTTCTAAGGGACGGCCCCAAGTATTTCTTCCAGGGCTGCTAACCATGGGCGATAATTCCCCAGAACCCATTCCCCCAAAAATAGAAGTGCAGAGAGGAAAAGATTAGTTGCAAAATTAGTAAGGTATAAAGGGCTGAAGTCATAACACTAAACCCAATTTTCCTCTGTATGCTTCACCACCATGTGGAGTTCTGAAGGCCCTATTTGCTATGGACAGTTTTAAAATTTGTTTATCTGTTTGTTTCTTTAGAGATCAGGTTTCACTGTGTTGCCTCAGGCCCATCTTGTACTTCTGAGCTCAAGTGATCGTCCCTCTACAGCCTCCCTAGTATCTGGAACTATAAACATGTGCTATTACAACTAGCTAGATTTCGGATTCTTTTCAATTTTATTCTCTGAAAAGTTTACAAATATTTTATGATAATGGAACACAGTTACTTTCTATTTGCTATTATGCGTCAGTATTTCAATATTTAATTATTATTGATACAAGACACAATTTTGGAAAAATGATGCCTAGACATATAACTAACCTAGAAAATAGATTTCTATAGGAGAGACGTATAAGGGAAAACTGTTCTGCTAAGCCAGATGTGGTAGCAGACACCTGCCATCATTGCTACTCGGGGTCTGATGCAATAGGATGACGAGTTCAAGGTCAGGCTGGGCCGTGAGTGATGTAGCAAGACCTTGTCTCAAAAGCAAAATAAGAAAGGGTGTAAGTGTTCAGCAGTGGTAGACTATCCAAGAGGGAAAAAAATTTTTCCTTCGAAATCTGACTAGATATTGAAAAACTGCTTTTGAAATCTTTTCAAAAGATGGTATAGGGCTGGGGATTTAACTCAGTGGTTAAAGTGCTTGCCTTGCAGGCACAAGGACCTGAGTTCGATTCCCAGGGCCAAAAAAAAAAAAAAAAAAAAAAAGATGGTATGGCCAGGAGTGGTGACACGCCCAGCACGTGAGAGTTCAAGGCTAGCCTAGACTACACAGCAAGACTCTGTCTCAAAAAAAATAGCATGATTATCATCATGGCTTGACTTTTTTTTTGCATAAACTCAGATACAGGCATATTTATAAAATGTGGATCACCTGATTTGGAAATCTCATTAGAATAATTTAACAATTTTGATTTTATTAGCTACTTAGTTGCTCAGTGTATGCTTCCCAGATACTGTCCCACATTTCTGCAAGATTGTACTAGCTCTTTATTTACATGTTGGGTTTCTCATACAAGAGAAACCATGCAATATTTAAGCTTGTGTGCCTGATTAAGTATTCCACTTAATATTATGGTCTCAAGGTGCATCCATTTTCCTACGAATGACTTAAGTTTATCTTTTTTATGACAGGGTAGTACTCCATCGTTTGTAACCACCACGTTTTCTATCTATTCATCGGTTGATGGATGTGTAGGCCACTTTTCAAGATTTAGCTATTATGAATTGTGCTGCTGTATACAGGGTATTCAATGTATCACTGTAATACAATGTCTTTGCCTCTTTTGGAAAGACATCTGCAAGGAGAATAGCTGGACCAAAGACAGACAGTAGGAAATAGGGAGGTAGACCTTTATCAAAGGGAAAGACGGAGAGAAGAGAGAGGGAGAAGGGAAAAGGAATGAAAAGAGGAATTTAGATGTGTTATGTACATTTACCAATTCCCCACAAGGGAAGTATACATTATGACTTCAAACATGTACTAAAAAAAAACAAAGATTTTATCAACTCACCTAAAACCAAATAAGGACTAGCAAAGCAGAAGATAAAAATATTCAATCCCCAGTATAAAAAAAACTAAGCTGATTGGGATTGGGGATTTAGCTCAAGTGGCAGAGCGCTTGCCTGGCAAGCACAAGGTCCCGAGTTGAATCCCTAGCACTCAAATAAATAATAAATAAAATAAGGGCTGATAAGAGACACTGTGAAGAAAAGAGCCTCAGGCTGCAATTCTGTGGACTGCATTGAGTTTTATACATGTGTGACATTCTGTGCTTTAAGTATCAGCATATAAAATGACATTCAACACCATTGTGTATAGATGTAGGGAGATTATTTTCCATTTGCCTGACAAAATCCTAGCATAAAGAGAACAGTGTCTTCTTCAGAGGTCCAGCATATTTTCCTTTACTCGCCATGAGACATGTTTCTGTTTCTACAGACTTTTTTTCTTTTTTCATTTTTTTTTTTGAGACAAGGGCTTGCTGTGTAGTTCAGGCTGGCCTTGAACTCACTATGGAGTGCAGGCTGGCTTCAACCTCGTGGCAATCCTCCTGCCTCAGCCTCCCAAGTGCTTGGATTACAAGTGTGCACCACCACGTCTGGTGCAGGCTTCCTTCTTCTCATCCAATGCTACAGAATGGGACAAAAATTCTGTGTTTAGTTAAATGCTGGTCAGGGTCCTAACCCTTCTCAGTCCATCTGTGTACTTCTTTGAAAAAAATCCAGATTTAGAAAGAATCCTGGTAAATCAGTTTAGCAAAACATACACTCCCATCCTCAATACCTAATCCTGTTCCTCAGCCACCACCTTATCCCAGGTGGTGTCACTCTGGCCTGTCTTCAGCAAGAATTCTACTATGCAAGCTTAGCCCGAATCTCCATCATTATTGCCATTACCTCTTAGTAATTTTCCATCCACTAAACACCACCCTAATTCTTAACTATAAATTCTCGCTTTCAAAAGATGTATTCTGGATTGAGCACAATCCCCCCCAACCTCACACTACAAAACCCTATCGCTGTGGTCCCTGCACCTAGCCATGAGGGTCCTGAATAAAGGATTCCAGCTGGGGATTTGGCTCAGTGGTTAGAGTGCTTGCCTTGCAAGCACAAGGCCCTGAGTTCAATCCCCAGTACCAAAAAAAAAAAAAAGAGAGAGAGAGAGAGAGAGGCTTGTCTGAATAAAGGATTCCTACCATTTTTTTCTTTTTTTTTTGGTACTGGGGATTGAACTCAGGGCCTTGTGCTTGCAAGGCAAGCACTCTAACCACTGAGCTAAATTCCCAGCCCTCCTACCATGCTTTAACAAGTGTCATTTGATATTTTTTCTTTCACAGATGATTTGAGGAAGAAAACTGAGAGTCCTACTGAATCTCCATACAGGTGACAGTCTCATGGGGCATTTGTCCAGGTAAGGATCGTCCTTGTTCCTCCCTCATTCCTGCCAATAAAATTATGGGTTTGGTGTAGGTCTCCAGTTTTACTCGGGAGATACCCAGCTGATTTTCAGTCAAAGCCTTAGCACATATTAGCTGTGCTATGTCACAGCTCTTGAGAACAATTTTCTACAGGGTTCACTTGGCATTAGAATTCATACTAGTCATCGCCTCAATGCATTTATTCTTTGCATCTTTCATATAATCCCAATGACACTTTTCTCTCTCACATTTTACATATGAACAAACGCAGACTATGACTGCCGCCCTTCCTTAGGATCCTGCCCCAAGGGCAGGACTGAGAAATGAAGTGACACAGACCATCAGCTCACTTCTGAGACTTACACATCATGGTCATCCCAGAGCAATAGGCGTGGTTGTTGGCAGGTTAAACATACTTCATCTTAGCTTCTTTTCTCCTTGTGTTATCAACTTTTTGTCCTACAACAATGCAATCTGTAGCCACACACTGACTCTTAGATTGACTCTAATCGACTGTCTATCAGCATCAGTTCATGAATTGAATAGATATGCTGGGCTGCTTAAACCATGGTCAAAAATGTTCCTACAGGGTTTGGGGATTTAGTTCAAGTGGTAGAGTGCTTGCCTAGCAAGCACAAGGCCTTGAGTTTGATCCCCAGTACTCCCCCCAAGAAATGTTCCTACAGACTCTAAAATCAGAGAATGACAGCCAATTTGGTCCCCCAGTGAGCAAGGACAGAATCCTCTAGAGAAAAAAAATAGAAATGAAGCCTGAGTTTTCCTGGGAAAAGATGCAAAATACAGAGAATGAACATGGGTCTTGGTGATAGAGTGCTTGCCTAGAATGTCGGAGTCCCTGGGTTCAACCCCCACCACCCCTAACAACAAACAAACAAAAATATATAAAACGTTGGTGCCAAAATCAGTGTTTTCACCCACAACCATGAAGTGAGAAGACATGTGCCTTAAAAGGGTGGCCATATAGTTCAGTTTTAGAGCACTTGCCTAGCATGAACAAAGCCCAGGTTCAGTCCTCAATGCTGCCAAAAGAGGAAGACAACCCAAAAAGGCCCTCTGTAATCACAGCTCTCAGGAGGTTGAAAAGGAGGAGCCTGAGTTCAAGTTCAGCCTGCACAACTTACGGTGACCCTGTCTCAAAATTAAAAAAAATATATATAGATAGATATAAAGGGATGGGGATGGAATTGTAGCTCACTGGTCCACGTGTAGCACTTGCCTGGCATTCTTAAGGCCCTGCATTCAATCCCCAGTACAAGAAAAAGAAATAGGGGGGATGGGGATTTAGCTCAATGGTACAGTGCTTGCCTAGCAAGCACAAGGCCCTGAGTTTGATACCCAGCCCCCCCCAAAAAAAAACGCTACCCCAAGTGGTTTTTGCCTACGCTCAGCTATTCATATCACAATTTAAGAAAAAGAAATAGGAAGGAAGGAATAAAGGGATGAAGGGAAGGAGAGGAAGTGGGAAGGGTGCGGGAAGAGGGAAAGTGGGGGAGAGAGAGAGAAGAGCAGAGCAGAGCAGAGCAAAGCAAAGCAAGGCAAGCCTAGTAAAAGTCAAAGTCAATGCTCCATACCATTGGGAAGAGAAAGATATTAGAAAGTACTAGTTAGATAAAATGACCCACAAAACTCTGGGTGCCACTTTAGTTAGACTGGAAGTGGCCAAACACAAGTAATTTTGAAAATACCTATGGGTTTAAGAGGGGGCCTGGGTAGTCCCTGAAGACATGAACCTTGGTCTTCCTGTCACATTAGGGGCTGTGGTGCTCACCACCCCTCTTCCACAGATTCTTCTGGGAGAGGCAGGTTTGAGAGCTTAGGCATAACTCTAATTATGTACTGCTTCTCTGGCCTTAGAACTTCCCATAGATTGCAGAGAATGTATTTGGTTTTCTGTGTATCTTCTCTCCATACCTCTTTCAGAAGACATACCAACATTTTACTCTTCAATATTCTTTTTCCTCTATTTCTAGCTTTTCCCTCCCCTTGTCTTATTCCAAAATCCCATGTTTGCATACTGTATGCAAGTGTGCAATACAGTATGCAAAGAGACCTAAGATGGGAAGCAGAGTTCCCTCCCAGCTTGGTGGAGCAGCCTTTAGGGAGGATTTTGTTCATGCTGGCATGATAGTAGTAGTCTCAACACCCTGGAAGGTGTAGGTGTTTACCTCACTGCTAATTAATGCAATAAAACATGCACCTCTTCAATTCAGATGTTCAGGATGGCCTGGCATACCCCCATCTGATGATCAGGCGTCCCTGCAGGTATAAAACAATACAGTAAATTAAAGAATGATTCTGTGCAATAGCATGGGGGCCATGTAGGTATTGCCTGATAGAGCACTTGCTGGGGTATTACTAATCTTTTTTGCATCACCTCCAAAACAGAACCATCCTGACTTGTAAGTTTACTAGACAAGTGGTCAAGAATTCCTTTAAATGCTGCCAAAAATGCTAGCCAGATCAATCAGTTCAGATTATGTTAACACAAGGCAAAAGTCTGTTGGCAGGTGATGGAGTCTTTAGATGCCTGCTTAGTACATTCATTTTAGTTTAGTTTGCATAAGGGTACAAGTCCTCATACGTTCCCTTCTTGTCTCCTCCTCTGTGTCTATCATTATATTAAGTCCTCAGAGTTGATTTCATTTTTTTAAATTTAAAAAATATTTTGTAGTGCTCATGATTGAATAGAGGGCTCTTGCATAAAGAGGGAAGCCCTGACTACTGGGCTACATCCCCATGCCTCCCAGCACCAATTTTTAGCATCTAAATCAGGGTACTGGACAAATATCCATGTACTGGTTTTCAGTATTTACATAACACAAAGTTTCACATAGTGGCTCAAAGCCAAGCCTCCTCTTCTTCCATTTTACCAGTACTGCTATAACGAAGACAGTGGAAATGGAGCTCATGGCTCTTTCTAGTTACGTTCCCCAAATGGGATCTGAGAAGGTTCCCGAAAGACAAGATGGAGAGCTCAATTCAGCCTGATGAGAGGTTCTTAACTCACATCATGGAAGAATTTCAGGAGGTATCAGTGTGAGAGGCATATGCAGATGTATGGGACAAAAGCAGAAAGTAAGGAAGAACAGAAGAATTCCTTGAGTAACTGGAGAGACATACTACGATTCAGGCGTTCAGACTGACCAAACTGTCCTTGTCAGGAGGCTCATCTCACCACGGGGTAGTCTAGGCGGCTCTGATTTTCCTAGAACCTAAGTGATTATAGTTTTAAGGCAACTGGGCGAGACTTCTGGGCGTTGACGCAGAGAGGTCTGGAACTGAATATTCTAAAGCTGGCAACTGGATGTCCCTGCAAATATTGAAAATTATTACTCTTATTTTGGTGTCTTAGTCTTGAAGGGGATGAGACAGGCTGGGTAAACTTAAGGCTAATAATAAACCTTGTTTTGTCAACTTTTCCTTAAAGGTTAGCGTTCCCACATGCAGAACTAGATTTCATTAATACCAGCATTTTCTTGTAAAACCTAGTTTTGGCAAAGAATCCCGCTGTGACGGCTAATTTTGACTGTCAGCTTGACTGAACTGACAACTACTTAGGAAATCAGTGATTTTATTATTTAAAAGTCGTATTCCTAAAGTCGGCTATGGTGGTGCACGCCTGTAAGCGCAACCCTGTGATCGGCTGAGGTAGGAGGATCTCAAATTCGACCCCAGTTCGAGCGATTTAGAGAGCCCGTTTCAAAATAAATGGGAGAGGGGCTGGGGATTTAGCTCAGTGGTTAAAGTGCCTGCCTGGCAAGCACAAGGGCCCGAGTTCGATCCCCAGCACCAAAAAATAAAAATAAAAATAAAATAAAATAAAAAAAATGGGAGAGGGGCCGTAGTCAGCGCGAAAGCCGAGTTCAATCCTCGGTACCGGAAAAAAAAAAAAAAGCCCTATTCCCGATAGGATTTCTGTCCTGGGGGCTAAAGAAAGCAACAATTGTTGAGCATTTCACCTGGCCGGCATAGCCTGTTTTGAAAAGCAGTATTACTGTAAGAGGTTCGGGTCCATGCTCTGGATCCGCCAAACTGCACGCTGGCAAGTTAGCGGAGCGCTCTCTCGGCCTGAGCGGCCACCAGGAAATACGTCATCAACCAGCGCGTTTGGCTCAGCGGCGCTCTGAGAAGCTGACGTTGCGGGCGGGAAAACAGTGGCCGGCAGGGGCCAAACCTGAACCACCGTGCCGGGCTAGGCGTTAGAGTCAGTTTCACTCTTGATCCAAGTTTTGGTTTGCGTCGTCGCAGGAGAGCGACGTTTCCTGTTGGTTTCGTTTTATTTTCGTTTTTGTGTTTGAGTTTTTTTTTTAAACGTATGTTAGCATCTGCTCTTTTAGCAAAGTGCTCGCAATAATACAAGTTTTAAATAAAATTCTCTGACATATATGCACAGTGTGTGTGTGCGTGTGTGTGTAAGTGTACACAGACCGAGCTGCTCCACGTTTCTCTCTCAAGGGTCTGTTTAGAATGCAAATTTTTCATGTAAGAAGGCGTTTTGTACACAAGCATTCCACTTGCTCACTAACAATAGTATTACTGTCACAGGTATGGATGACTGTGTTTATTCTTGCTTTTTAAAAAATGGGCCATGCAAATGTTTTTAACACTTGTATGCAATTTTCCTTTGCCACATATACATAATCTACAACCAAATTCATTTTTGTTTTCTATAATGTTATCTTTGTCACTTTCATCACCAGGACAAAATACCCAACAACCACAATTTAAAAGAGGATAGGTTTAGTCCAGCTCATGGTTTCAGTCCATAGTTGACAGGCTCCAAGTTAGAAACAAAATGCATGACAGAGGACATGCAGCCGTAGCAGCAGTTTATTTGGGGAAGAAGATGAAAGGGAGAGAAGATAGCCAGCTATGATGAGGTGGTAGGGAGTTTCAGAGCTGAAAGCCACTCAAATGGAATATCTAATTTTATTTTTTTGAGAAATATCCATATTGGTTCCCATAGTGGTGGTTTTACTAGTTTATATTAACACCAGAAATGTAGAAGTGTTCATTTCCCCGTAGCCTCTCCAGTATGTGTTATTATTTGATTTCTTGATGACTGTCATTCTTTCTGGGATAAGATTAAGTTCATTCACAATCGTTTTCACAAGAATTTTTTTAACTATCTTTTTAAGTATCCTTCCTTATTTGAATGGTAATGTCATTTTTATGGGAAAGACAAATGTTGCACATTCTCTGTTTTAATGTTTTATAGAAATTTTCTCTGAAATAACTCTGGTTGAAAAAGAGAGGGGCAAAACTTTCCTGGGATCCGTAAGGCAAAATTTTCTTAGAGTCTCGGGCTTAAAAAGAGCTTCAAATATTGCTGTTATGTGGTTTAGATTGTTCTACTTATGAAGAGTAAACACAGACATTAATTTGTGTAAATACAAGACTAATGGTCTCATTCTGAGTGCAGAGACCAGATACTTTGTTAATCTGTGAGTATAAATTTCATATTTTTTATTTCTTCCTTACCCAAAGGCTACAGATATTAACTGGAGTCTTGCTTTCCTCTCCTTCATTTTTGTAAATGTGTACATGACATTTTCTTTTACTGAAAGACCAAAATACAGAGTTGCATCATTTTCTTACTTTTGGGTGTATGATTATTGAAATTATTTTCATTTTTCAATGAACTAAAACAGGTCAATCATAAATACATGCGTTGAGGTAGCATGTAGTTTTTACTACTGGCTTTTAAAGAATTGGAATGCAATATTTCACCTACTTTTCTTTTTAATAATCTAGAATAATTCTCTTTTTGTGATCCTGGGAACTGAACCCAGAGTTTTTGCACCACGGTATATATCCAACACTTTTCATTTTGAGACAGAGTCTTTCTAAGTCACTAAGTTGCCCATGCTGGACTCAGACTAGCAGTCCTCCTCTTTCAGCCTTCCAAAATGCTGGGATTGCAGACATGTACCACCACACTCAGCTGGAATAATATTTTTTTAAAGTGTTCATGTTGTGACTTTTTTCAGATTTTTATTTTCTTCAACATCATCAATAATTTGCCTTCTTTTTTGGCAGGGTGGGGGTGTTGGGGAATCGAACGCAGGACCTCGTGATTGCTAGGCAAGCACTCTAACCACAAGCTAAATCTCCAACACCCTTCTTATTTTTGAGAGGATTGGTTGATATCCAATTTTTTAGGTTGACCCTTTGGCATCTCTCTGATATAGTTTGTGTATGAATAGATGCTGAGTGTCCTGGCTAGTGAAGGTGACATTTCAAAGTGTGGGTTGAGTAGGGATTTCCTCAAATGAATCCACTAAAATAAACATAAATAAGGATAAACATAAATAAAGGCCAGAAAATGAAAAATGTAATGGAATCATTAATCTTAGGTGGATTTTGTTTTGTGAACCACACCTGTAGTCAGCATCTCTGAGCATCAGTAGTCTATTGAGATAATTTCAAGGACATATCTTTGTTTTAAAAATGTAACTGTCGGGCTGGGGATTTAGCTCAGTGGTTAGAGTGCTTGACTTCGAAGCATAAGGCCCTGAGTTTGATCCCCAGCACCAAAAACAAAACAAAACAAAAGGCTCTAAAAATGTAACTGTCATCTTCACTGCCCATAAAGACCAATCCTATAATCTGTGCAAGCTACATAGCTGTAGGATGTGTGTATTAAAGGATAGGAAAAACAAAACAATTTTCAAATGTGAAGGAAACCAGAGATTTTTCAGGGGAAACAAATAGAGGGGACAGCCTAACTTTTTGTTTCTTATGATAATATTTGTGCTGTGTACTCTCAAATTGAAAGCTCTACTTAAATTGTGTCATAAGATAGTAAATTGCTGAATTACAAAATACAAGAAATCATAAGAAATGCAAATCATGGTCCTCATGGAATGACTCACCTGATTATACACATTATTTATGGCATCTATAAGGAATGGCCTGGGGCTGGGGATTTACATTAGTGGTTAGAGTGCTTGCCTCTCAAGTGCAAGGCCCTGAGTTCAATCCCCAGCACCAAAAATAAAAATAAATAAATAAGAATGGCTTTTAAGGTTTGGGGTTGGGGCATGAAAAGTCCTTGGCGTTTTTGCATTTAGAAGGAGGGTGAAAGGCTTGAAGGCCAAGTTCATTCAAATAGTTTCTCCTTCTGTTTTTACCATGCCCTTCTTGATTGCTCCTGTTCTACTGTGAGTTGTGTCCCATTGCTATCATGGTGGCAAAGAGCAGCCCCGTTTCTGTGGGAGCTTGCTTGGTAATGCTCTCATTCTCACTACCAGATGTAGAGAATGGCTCGATGGAGTGCAATTCAGATACAGCTTGACTGAACTGATGTGCAGAGTTTTTCACACTCTTTGCTTTTGCAAATGAGGACTCTGGACCAAACACAAAGTCACATCCCGAATACCGTTTCCAGCTTTATGTGAGCCTAAAATATGGTTAATAGTACAAAGGTGATAACAGAAACCTAAAGAGTTGACAACTGCTTTCACGGTTCTGCCACTTACTAGCTATAACACTGCCAGCCCATTATCAAATACCTGATTTCATGGGGCTGTGTTTCAGTTGTACAACTTTTGCCAACATGTTGGGGTTTGATTCGCAGCACTTTCTAGATAAATAAATAATGATTTCATTGCATGTTCTGTGGTGACTATTTTATACAGTATATGGGGTGTAAACAAATAGTAACAGTAGCCAGCACATATCCATGCTCAATACTTGGTATTTTTTTTTTGAGACAGGATCTCCCTATGTAGTTCACAGTGGTCCTTAACTCACTAAGCAGCCCAGGCTAGGCTTGAACTCATGGCAATCCTCTTGCCTCAGCCTCCCCAGTTCTAGAATTACAAGCATCTGTCACCGTACCTGGCTCAAGATATCACTGTTTTCTGAGGAAAAATTATTCTTGAATTTGTGAGCAGTAGAGCAGACAGAAAATGCCACATGTAACAAATAATGCATCTGCTTTACCAGTTTTAAACTTGTCTACACACTACCTGATTCTGGATGGTACAGTCAAGAAGAGACTCTGAATAGACACCTGGAAGAGGGTCCTGGTGAATTTGGTCTGTGGTTGCCCATCTAAAGATAGACTGGCGCTCAGAGTTTTTTCCAGGAGACAGAACTAACCCAGTCACCACTATCAGCAGCCCTGTGGGGGCAGCATTCTCTAAGAGCATCTACATATATGCCACACAACACAAGTATCAGTTTATATTATCTGTGATAGTTATAATCGCTTCTCGGCCTTTTGGCCAAGATCAAGTGTGATAGTTATATACACATTAATTAGCCAAGCATGGTGGTGCACACCTGTAATCCCAGCACTCAGGAGGCTGAGACAGGAGGGTCGCTGTGAGTTCGAGACCAGGCCAGGCTACATAGTGAGTTCAAGGCCAGCCTGAGCAAACAAACAAACAAATTCACATGAATTATCACTTCTATGCCTCAAAATATCATATCAGGATTTTCACTGCTGTCTTAAATGTCAGAAATGCAAGATAGAGGGACACTAATAAACTTGTCCAAAGTCAAATAGAAAATAGTAGGAGTGGGGATTCAGCCCCAGTATTATCAATCAGCTGAGGGTTCTTTCAGTTCAGAAGGGAAAATTGAATTGGCAAACACTGTTCCTGTGAGGTTAGTGCCTGCCACTACTCACAGCCCTTGAGTGACAGTGGCTCTTAGCTCTTAGCGTTACAGCTCTTGATACTATAGTTATTGGTCTTACAGCCAACATTCTCGGAGCCACCATGGCTCAGGCTTATTCAGGCCCACTTTTGGCTCTCAAGAGCCCTGCCATCAACATTTCTGCCTCTTCCAGGCAAGCCACCAACGCTGCCACCAACCTCCGTGGAGTGCACCACCACCGCTGACCTGAGGCCTCAGCCTTTTTCCTTTTCTTTTTCTGGTGGCCTCAGACTTGTTGTCTCACCCCTCACCCTCTCTGCCAGCATCCTCTTGCCTCTGGTCTCAGCCTCAACCTTCCCTTCCACCACTGGCCTTGGGCCTAGGACAGGACCTCATGCTCTGCCTTGGGTCCCACCTCAATACGGGCCTTCTCTGCCCAGTGGCTTCTGGCCTCAGTGCTCTAGAGCCGCAGCTTCAGCCTTGTCCTTCACTGGTGCCCTGGGCCCCCGCCCCACCTCGCCTTCTTCCCCAGCCTTTACTGATAGGCCTCAGCCCTGCGCTGCTGCAGGTCTCTGCCCCCATCACTGCTGGTGTCTGGACCTCTTCAAGCTTAATTACCCCATGTTACCAAGGCCAACTAATGCAGCAGCTCAGCCACTCTACCAAGATAAAAATCACCAGTACTGATATGATAACCAGAGCAGGCCTTTATTAGAACCTGAGCGGCAGCGCGATGAGGGAGCCGCCCCAGGGGTGTGAGGCAGCGCCACTTGTGCAGAGGAGCATCTGGGCATGAGCAGCCTCCTGCACTTTGCTGACCTGTTCCGGGACTTTGCAAGTAGTGTCAGAGCAGGTGGTGTTGTTTGTAGGTAGAGATGGGCAGAGTAGCCATCTATCCATCTGGATTAGTCAATTTTTCAGGCCTATCGTAGCCAGGGCCAATATCTTCTGGAGCTACTCTCGGGCATCGGCAACAAAAGCGCCACAGATGGTTCTCATGCTTCTACAGGGGTGGGGGTGTATGGCAAAAACCGTGGCCTCTGTGGCTTCCGGGGCATTTCCGGGAGGAATTACAATGTTAATCGTGGCCCACTGGGGTTAAAGAACCCTGAGGAATATCAGCAATGTGCCCTGGTGCCTTTGCCAGTAGAGACAGACTTTTTGACTGCTCCTGGGTGGAGGCAGGGGTGGGTGGCAGGCGAGCAGCATGACAGACCCTGCTCAGGCCACACTGTTCACAGGAAAAGGAAGGGATGACCTTCGTTTCCTTCTCTCTCACCAGCGGCCAGTCTCGCCAAATATTATCCCTTCGTATGAAACAGGCTGTGCCTGGCAAGGAATCAGGAATATTAAATACTCTCTCCGGCTCCCTTCCTCTGATATCCCTACTTTCACTACCTTGTGCCCTGGGAAAAATGCCTGGAGAGCTCACCCCTGGCCTGGCTATAGGCGACAGTAAAACTCTCAGATTGAATCAGTAATGTCTATTTCAGTAGGAGGAATGGTCAGCACGAGCTTAACTCAACTTCGACTTGCATAGAAATAAATTACATTTAATTGGAGTTGAGTGGACAGGAGGGGGAGCAGGGCCTCAGTAATGTCAGAGAAATGAAAAATTACAAAGGAAGGGTCAATGTAAATGTAATTTGGCCAGCTGTGTCTGCTAGTGGGCAATTATAGAAACCAGGACACTTATTTTTCCAGAAAGACCAGGAGACAGAGATCCTATCCTTCCTGATGACTGCATTTTAAAGGAAAAATCTTACAGGTGCTTGAGAAAAACACTCTCAGCTTGGGAGAGAAGCATGTATATATAAAAGGAACAGAAGGATGATTCACGATTATAAATTCTCTCTTTGCAAATGGACCAAGAAAAGGATAGAGATTATATTCCTTGTTAGCTATAACAGATTCTTTGGGTAGCCTTGACTTCTCTAGGGTTGAAACCTTGAGCTATTAGAAACTGTGCTGTAGTGTTGTATTAAGTCTTTTAATGTAAAGGAAAGGGAGTTACAGCTAGTCTAGAAGGAAGTTCAGAGGAGCTGAGCTAGAGTTTGATGAAGGACAGAATTTTTGTCTCAAAAACAATAAAAACTAAATTTTATGTGGAATCTCATAGACCCTTAATAACAAAAACAGCATTGAAAAAGAACAAAGTAGGAGGTCTCATCCTTTCTGATTTCAAAACTTAAACTATGAAGAGAGAGATTGGGGATTAAACTCAAGTGGTAGAGAGCTTGTCCAGCAAGCACAGGGCCCTGAGTTTGATCCCCAGCACTAAAAAGGAAAAAAAAAAAAAACTTATTACATAGCTATAGTATTTTAAAAATGTAGTTTTAATAAAATCAGCCATGTAGACCAACAGAACAAAACAGGCAACCAAGAAATAAATCTTCACATATATACTCAAATTGTCAGCACATTTTAATATATCATAAAGGCATACAGAAACATAATAATGATTGAGGGGTGAGTGAGAGATTTCTGAAGATTTCCCTTCATTTTTTGAGGGGGGGTCCTGGGGATTCAGGGGGGTCCTGGGAGTCATTTTTTGAGGGGAGTCCAGGGCCTTATGCTTGCTAGGCAAGTGCTATACCACTGAGTTAAATCTCAACCCCTCTTCATGATTTTGAAATTAATTTCATTGGTACATTTTAGATATACATAATGATCACATTAATCTCCCTTCGTATTTTAATTTAGTTATTTTTAAAAGATCTTGTCCCTGGTTTTAAATTTTTTCACTGTGCCAAAAACTAGATATAGCTAGTCAGAAGTTTATACACTTTATCCTTCGCTCTATTGCCCAAGGCCTCTGGTGTGCAGCAATACCAATTTCTGAACATCAGACATTCCTTCACTAAGGAAAGCAAAATGCCAAACCATCATTAGTCAAATTTCCCTACTTTTCTTAAATGTTCGGTAATTGAGGCAAAAGTCAGATAAAGGAGGCATAGCAGGAGGGAAACGGCAATTGTTAGTGAACGAAATTACTGTGAGATACGTTGACACCAAGGCAGGGTACCTGACAACCAGCTCAGAATGAGCCACCGTGAAAGGAGATGCAAGCCTGAGGAAGAACTGAGCGGCATCCACATAAGAAGGCCGCGTGGTCAGTGGGCACTAAAGGCCTGTTCTGATACCAGGCTCATAACGATCTGGGTGACTTTGCCAATCACAGCGGACTGTTTTTCAGGTAGCAAAACGAAACCTGTAATTGAAGTGTGCAGAACTGTCAGCACGTGAGGTTTGAGGTTGTTCTCAGAGAGGAAAGGGAACCTCGCCGACTCGCCCTACCCACAGGCATGTTATAGTCCTATTGACGTCCATCAAAGAAAAACGATGTTTAGGTTACATCAGTGAGAAGCATAAAAAGGTTTAGTAAGCAGAGTTAAAGAAGTACTGCACACACTCAGAAAAGCTAGAGTGCAGGTGCTCAAGGGACAGACATATTATGGTCTGGAGTTGGGTATATTTATGTGTTTGGGAGTAAATATATAAATATATATAGTTTATAAATATATAAAATGTATTTTCTATAATGTGTGTGGTTTATAAAATATATATATAATTTATAAAATACATAAAATTTGTGAATCTATGGAAAGTCAGGTCTCAATTTACAGGTAAAAAGGGATGGCCTATTCACAGGTGAAACGGCCATTTTTTAGGAGAAAGGTTTGGGCCAAACCTGTTGTATTTTATAAGACTTAGGAATTTAGGCTCGAGTAGCCTGAAGGGAAAAAAAATTATAACCTTGGGTAACTGTGTGTCCTGAAGCTGAAATTTTTAAAAGTATAATTTAAAAAATTATAGGTTTCCTTATCTGCTGCTCTTAATCTTCTGTCTTACCTCGCAACCACTTTTTTTTTTGGTGGGGGGAACAGTGTGGAATGAATTCAAAAGGGCAAAAATAAAGTGGCCCAGATAGCAATCTGGGAAAAGTTGTTCAAAAGAATATTGAGGACACTTGCAATAAATTAGAGTGCACTTTATAGTCTACCACCAGAAAATTATCATTTCCTAAGTCACATATAATCAAAATGTCTCTAGGGATCTCGGAAATAGAGTAAGAACTTTCCACTCCCAAGAAAATTATAACAGAGATCTCCAAACACACACTAGTATCTCTAAGCCTCTTACTGCTTCATCTGAGCAAATTGGCCCCAAAGAAAATCCGAACTTCTTTGTCAGACAAAAGGGTCAAGCACCTCGATCCTCAAATAGGCTCACAAAAGCCTCAAGCCAACTCACATGGAACCCCAAAGACAAGGAAAAGAAAGGACAAGTTTGGCATGCACTACCAGCAAGAATGTCCTTCGGGTCTCCCGACCTTGGGCTCTTAGCAGCCCACATAATCATTTTTCCATTTAATTAAAAGTAGCAATTGGGGCTGGGGATTTAGCTCAGTGATTAGAGTGCTTGCCTTGCAAGCACAAGGGCCTGAGTTCGATCCCCGGCACCACAAAAAAAAAAAAAAAGTAGCAATTGCAGTCAACACTGGCTCGAAAGGAGAGAGCTTTATCTTCCTCCTCCGTGG
Organism: Hystrix cristata; assembly: GCA_004026905.1. Lineage (NCBI taxonomy): Eukaryota > Metazoa > Chordata > Mammalia > Rodentia > Hystricidae > Hystrix > Hystrix cristata. The sequence continues at coordinate 21,313 of PVJO010014001.1, forward strand.
TCAACTGCCATAGTCACAGCCCCAGCTAGTGGCCCATCCAAGAGACTTGTTCAGAGGCCACTTGCTTCATAGCCACCATTCTGTTACCGGAAGGAGGGGCCGAAGGGCCCAAATGTGAGCCTTGACTGCCCTTCACTTGCCCACCCACCATCAAGAGTACAAGAAAAATCCATGAGATTAGAGAAATGAATCCATTCACAGTCTGGCCAAATTGAGAGAGCAGCTAGTCCACCCCCCTCCACTTGAGCACACAAAAGTACATAGAAGGGGTGGAACAAAGGCAAGATGGAGACATATGTAGGTCTAGTAGGCTTTGACCCACCAGGGGGCCTGGGAAATATTAAATTTTCCTTGGCGCCATGGCTGGCATTAGCAGTTTCTACTGGAGAAATAGCTTATCCTTAAAAAAAAAAAATTCTAAAAAAAAATGCTCATTTCTAAAAATCCATTCTCACCACTCAGTAACACCCTTAGATTCTTCGTAAGTAAACGGTTCCATTTCACAGTTATAAAGTAGGAAGGCCGTTTGGATGAGTTTGTTGAATTTTATTTTTAAACTGAAAATATAAATATACACAAATACTACACACTGTTTTCATACTGCAAGCATTCTCGTTCCATTCAGTATCACACTGTTTTGCTTTTCAATTTTTCCAGTGCTAGAAATACAACCCAGGGCACTGAACATGCTAGACAAATACTTTCCCTCTAAGGTATTCCAGCCCTGATGAGAATACAAGGCAAAAGTCTTTATCAAACTTTTGGATATTATTTACTTCTGTAATAAAGAAGGCAACTTGCTGCCTATAAAATATAACCAGATGGCTGGGGATTTAGCTCAGCGGTTAGAGTGCTTGCCTTGCAAGCACAAGGCCCTGAGTTTGATCCCCCAGCACCAAAAAAAATATATATATATATGTATATAACCAGGGATGTCGCTTTATTGTTTGGTTGATTCTTTGGAAGAAAGACATTTCAAACACCAATGCCAGGATGGGCAGGGCGTGGTAATGCTCTCCTGTAATCCCAGCACTTGGGAAGCTGAGACAGGAGGATCGCCGTGAGTTTGAGGCCAGCCTGGGCTACACAGTGAGTTTGAGACCAGCCTGAACTACATAGCAAGACCCTGTCTCAAAAAACAAAAATAAACAAACAAACAAACAGCAATAAATAAATAAGTAAAATAAAAACAAAGAGTAAGACATGCATGAATGTAATCCATTTACATTGAGAGTACATTTCTATACACTGCCAAATAGAGAGTCTGTACAGAGAAATGCATTTCTTCTGTCTTGTTCCTTTAAAAATACAACATTAAAACATTAAAGATATTCATGTTTATATGGAGCACTTCAGAATTTCTCTGCCATTGCTTTAAACCATATTATAAGTATAACTTTGTCGAAATGCTACTGTTAAATTTGTAGGTTTGCTGCATAAAATGCATGCAGGATGGCTGGTTAAATTTGAGATATAGATAAACCACAATTATTATATTTGTCAAGAACCATTTCCACTGACACATAACAACTATTCATATTTATGTGGTGCAATGAGATCACTTAATACCTGTATACAGTAGGTAACAATCTAGTAAGAATAATTAGCATTTCTGGCTGAGGATTTAGCTCAGTGGTTAGAGTGCTTGCCTTGCAAGCAGAAGGCCCTGAGTTCAATCCCTAGTACCAAACAACAACAACAACAACAACAACAAAAATTAGCATTTCCATCTCCCTAAACACTTATCATTTCTTTCTATCAGGAACTTTCAGACTGCACTAGTTCTTCTTCTAGTTCTTTAGAAAATGTGGGATTATTTTTCATGAACCATGTGTAGTCACTCCAGTCTGCTGTACAATACTAAAATATATTATTCTTCCATTACTGTATTTTGCATCTGTTATCCAACCTCTTTTTTTGTGGCGGCGGGTGCTGGGGATTGAACTCTGGGCTTTGCAAGTGCTCTGCCACTTGAGCTAAATCCCCAACCCCTATCCAACCTCTTTTTCTTTCCTGTCCTACACTTCCTAACTTCTACTGAGCACTACTCTACTCTCTCCTTCTCTTACATCAACTTTTTAGCCTCTATATATGAAAGAAAATATGTCATATTTGTCTTTCAGTGTTTGGCTTATCTCACTTATCATGCCTTCCAGTTCCATCTACATTGCCATGAATGACAGGATTTTGTTTTGTTTTGTTTTGGTGCCAGGGATCAAACTCAGGGCCTTGCACTTGCTCAGCAAGCAGTCTAACCACTGAGCTAAACCCCCAGCTCAATTTTGTTCTTTTTATAGCTCAAAAATATTCAATTGTTAGCCAGGCATGGTGGCACATGCCTGTAATCCCAGCACCTAGAAGGCTGAGGCAGGATGATCACTGTGAGTTTGAGGCCAGCCTGGGTTAGTGAGTTCAAGGCCAGGCTGAACTATATAGAGAGACCCTGTCTAAAAAAAAAAAAAAGAGAGAGAGAAAGAGAAAGAAATAAACAAAGAAAAGAAAGTGAAGAAAGAAGGAGGGAAGAAAGGAAGAAAAAGAAAGAAAAGAAAAGGTAATATTTTACTCCTGAATCCCTCTGGCTGCCTTGTTGCCGATGTCTTCTGCATGCTCCACTGCCACCATGATTATGACCTAAAGCTCTCCATAGAGGAAAACAGGTGGAGCTATCTGATCTTGGACATTCAGCCTCCAATACTGAATAAATAAAGGAACCTTTCTTCGGAGGTGGTCCTGGGGATCAAACTCAGGGCCTTGCAATTTCTAGGCAAGTGCTCTACCACTGAGCTACATACCCAGCCCTTAAACAAGTCTTTTTACTATAATATACCTGCCCTTGGCAGACATGGCACTGCATGCTTATAATCCTGGCTACTCAAAAAGCTGAGGCAAGAGGATAGAAATTGGAGCTCACCCTGTGAAACTCAGTAACATCCTGTCTCAAAATAAAATAGAAAAGGCCAGGAGTTAGCTTAGTGATAGAGCACTTGCTGAGCAGGCTTGAGGCCCTGGGTTTGATCTGCAGCACCACACACCCACACAAAAGAGACCCAGCCCCAGACCTGGTGTTAAGGCAACAGAAAAAGGACTAGAGCCAACCCATACTGAATACTTACCTTCTTTTCCTCATATTTTAGTTCTTAGTTCTTTTAAAATAAGCACTGTTAAATGAGAACAGAACCACTGAACAATATATACAACTAAAATTTAAAGTGGCGAAGAGAGAAGCAGAAATCAAATTCAGTTATTTTATTAACCCTCGGGGAAGGTATGTAATTACAGTCTAAGTAGTCATGGGGCAGGGGTTGGGGATTTAGCTCAAGTGGTAGAGCACTTGCCTGGCACCTGCAAGGACCTGAGTTCAATTCCCAGCACCTGCCCCAAAAAAGGTAGTCACGGGCTTGGTTTCTAAAATGAGATAATCACTGAGTTAATTCTCAGAGCATTGTACTCATTTAGTCAAGCTACCATAAATTAGTATCACAGACTGGGAAACTTAAACCACAGGAGTACATTTTCTCATCTTTCTAGAGACTGGAAGCCCAAGATTAAAGGGTTGGCAGGTTTGTTTTATTCCAACAAACCCTTCCCCTTGGCTTGCAAGAGGCTACCTCTGTCTAGTCACATACTTCTTTTTCTGTGTATGTACCTCCCCGGTAGGTTTTTTATGTCCAAACTTTCTGTGCTTAGAATGACACCAGTCAGATTGCATTAGGCCCACCCAGAACGTTTTTTTTTTTAACTTAATTGTCTTTTTAAAGGTCTTATCCCCAGATACAATTATATTCTGAGATACTGGGATTTAGGGCTTTCTGTGAGAGAAAAAATGTGATATATTTTTCTTAGCCACTGCAACATTCATGAGTGAGTGTTTCATAACAAAGCCCAGATTGGAAAAGAAAAGCATGCTGGCCAGGTGTGGTGGTACACATTTGCCTGTAATCTCAACACTTGGGAGGTTGAGGCACAAGGATCACCTCGAGTTCCAGGCCAGCCTGGGCTACATAGTGAGTTCGAGGCCAGCCCGGATTCGAGGTGAGACCCTGCCTCCAAAAAAAAAAAAAAAAAAAAAAAAAAAACCTGCCATTCCTCTGTAGAAAGATGAGATTGATGAGATTGACAGGTTAGTGACCCTCCACTGGCCCCTCTCAGTGTCTCAAATGTTCTGTGTTGTGTAGAAGTAATGTAACCCAGTAAGACTGTCCTTGTCCTGAGTCTGTCCTTGTACTTCTCCTAGCACTCATAGCCCTTGTTTGGTGACTCCAGTCATCTGATCCTGAAGAGAGGTCATGTCCTGTACAAAGCTGACTTGTCTGGCAACATCACAAACTCAGATAGGAGGAGTAGATGTTCCCAGCAACAGTAGAGGGAGCCTTGTACTCTGGTAAGTATTGGTCCTTGTCCACTGCTGCTGCGGAATACCACAGAAGATAGCAGGGGTTTGCCTGAGGAAGAATTCTCGCTCTGTGGTGACCTAATCTGCAGACCATCCACAGAATATTCACTCTAAAAGTAAAAATGGAAAAGAGTGGGTGAGAACACTGAAATTAGGATTCCACAAGTGCATCCTGGGTCAAACATCACTCTTGTCCACCTCCATCCCCACCAAGCTCAGTGTTTTCAACACTCACAGCAGCACCGTGTTTCCTTTGCTTTGGAGTACAGTGCTTAGTGTCTAAGTTGCCAGTTTGAGGGCCCTTTATGTCGTTTTTGCAGTTGCTTTGTGAGTCAGCTCTTCCATCATTCAGCAGTTCTGCTAGCCTGCAGATGAGAGGTCACACAAAAACTTTCATCATATTGCAAAAGCCTGTGCCGATTGTCACGTTACTCAGGTTTTAAAGGACGCTGCTTCTTCTTTTTTTGTAGGGGAAAAAAATGGTTTATTAAAATCAAGGTACTCTGCCAAGGGAGGAATCATGTAGTTAGGGTGAGAGATTGTTGGGTTTTTTTTTAACTTAATTAAACTTAACTTTTTAAACTTAATTTCATTCATACAACTTTCACATACATAAATGGAGTTTTTGTGAGGGTTTGAAGATACGGAAAAAGGATCTGGTCAACGAGTGTGATTATCTAAAGAATGTGTTTTTCCTGGTTCATTTAGCATCTCGTGGAACTTCCTTAAGCTCCCAGTTGTACTTAAAATGATGTTTACACTTGCATTTCCCACAAGGCTGCTCTGCTCTGGCCCACAGAAGGCTTTAGCTTTAGATAAGGAAATGATAAGGAGGTCTTCAGAAGATTGGTTAGGACTCTTTGGGAGGAATGAATAGGCCTGACATCTGAGGTTTGTAGATTTCTTATGGTGGCCTATGAGAGCAGAAAGTGTCTAACTTGAGTCTTCCTAAAGGGTTGTAATCCCTTTCATTGTCAATAGATAGCCACTATATTTTCAACCTGGTTTTTTAAAAATCAATTTTATTGGTACATATTTACATACATAAGAATTTTTATGAGGGTTTGAAGATATGGAAGAAGGATCTGGGCAACAAGTGTGATTATCTAAAGAATGTCTTTTTCCTGGGTCATTTGGCATCTTGCAGAACTTCCTTGAGCTCCCAGTTGTACTTAAAATG
>PVJO010014001.1:26985-49928 GCA_004026905.1 Hystrix cristata
AACAATGACCCCCCCCCCGACTAGGGTCCTCAACTAGGTCCGTTGCGCCAATTTGCCCAGGGGCGGTGTCCATTACCTGGTCACCCCATATAGAAAGGACCAATCCCCAAAACACACTTTTGAACCTCCAACGTCACGAAAGGGGGGGCGACTAAGGGATAAAAGGCCACTATCCGAGTCATTCAGGGTCACTTCGCTGGAAGGAGACGGGGAGCTGTAACACCTTAATAAAGCTTTCTCCCACGGCGAGCGTCATCAGCCTTTTCCCTTCTCCCTCCCTCCGCGTAAACCTAACAGTTTGTAGCTTTCTTATGGCTGCCTGTGAGAGTCGAATGTGTTTAACTGGCATCTTCCTAAATGGCTTAATGCTTTTCATTGTCAATGGACAGCCACTGTATTTTCCACAGATAAACCAGAAAAGTCAAATAACTGACAAGGGACAAAGTGGTTATATCCATAACTGCTTCAAGTCAAGTGGGGACATAGTTACGGGTCACTTGACTTTGCTGATTGTTAGAGGAAGGTAGCCTATTTCCTTAAGCTGATGACTGAGATCTAACTTGGGCAACAAGCTCTAAGTAGTTTAGAGTGAGACACCATATCCGGCTCCCCTTTTACCTTGACAGGAGTATATGGCCATAGGCCTAGGCCTCCAGTGAAGATTCAGAGTACTTGGCTGCATTCATAATTAACTGTACCTGTTATGGTTTGTGTCTAGATGTCCCCCCAAAGCCTCATGTGGTAAGAGATAGCTGGATCTAGAGTGTGCGGTTACTAAATTAATCTATTAATCGGTTTGGCATGGTTCTACTGGGATCAAGGATGTGAAACTAAATTTAAGGGTGGGAGTGCTACCCGCCCTAAGGACAGGTAGCCTAGATAAAAGACACAGGAAGAAGCTAATTAGCTGCTTGTTTGCACTGCTTATTTGCATACACTCCTTGGATTCCTCACTTTACTTTGCTGCCGGAGGGCTGCCAGTCCGCCATGCCGCCCTGCCTCGGACCCAGCGGACTATAGACTGAAACCTCTGCAGACTATGAGCTAATAAACCTTTCTTCCCTTAACTTTGGGTGTCAAGTATTCTGTCCCAACAACGAGAGAAAAGTAACTAAAACAGTACCATTCAGCCAAAGACTTTGAGTCTGCAATATTCCTTTATCAAATCACATGGCTGGGGGCTGGGGGTTTAGCTCAGTGGTTAGAGTGCTTGCCTGGCAAGCACAAGGCCCTAGGTTTGATCCCCCGCACCAAAAAAAAAAAAATCACATGGCTGGATAAGAGTTATCTGGCCTCCCTCCATCTCTTTTTTTAGATAGTGATTTTCTTCATCTGTGAAGGCCACATGTTGGTTTCTTTTCATGCCTGAGGAATCAACTATCTTCCCAAGACCTCAGGCCCTGAAAATGAGTGATCACGTAAGTGTTCGAAAACCAGGAAATAGTACACAACACTCTTTTGTTTCTACATCCCTTTCTCTCTGCCTCGGTCCATGTAGCCAGTTCATTCACATCTATGAAGGGTAAGGTGACTTGTGTTCCTTTAATCTCCAGTCTTTCCCCACAACTCATGAAGGTACACTTCCAGATCCCATGCCTGTAGATTGGTATCTCCATCCTAGGCTTGGTATTAAGGGTATCACCCCTCCCAATTTTCCAGAAAGTAGCGGCTGTATCAGACCAGCCCCTGCTCAGTGCACCAGTTTTGTGAAGCAGGTTCACTAATAACCAATCCCAAAGGAAGACATCTACTATGTAGAAGATAGCAGAGATCACTATGAAAACCACCAAGAACAAGGGTCCATATATCTGGCCTCTAGAACTCTGGCTGTACTTTTACTAATTGCCTGAATCTGCTGAGACAGAACTCACTCACAGGAAATTGTTCATGTGAACAGATATGTTATACTCACAAATAGGAGGCAAGAGACAAGGAAGTCTAGGACCCATTGTGAGACAGTCAGGCAACACTCCATCTACCTTCAAAACTGCCCAGAGTAGATAGGTTTTTTTTGTTTTGTTTTTGTTTTTGTTTTTTGAGACAGGGTCTCACTATGCAGTTCAGGCAGGCCTTGAAGTCACTATGTAGCCCAGGCTGGCCTTGAACTCATGGCAATCCTCCTGCCTCTGCCCTTCAAGTGCTATGAGCCTATAGTTTCATTTCCAATAGCTTGCTAGATAGTATCATTATATATTTCACATCACAGAAAACTCCCAAGATGCTGTCCAAAGTCTCTGCCATTTTTGCATTCTCAACAGCAAAATATAAAAATTCTAGTTGCTCCACATACTTACCAACATTTGGCAGTGCAGGTTCATATATCTCGTGCATGCGAGGTGAGCACTCCACTACTAAGCTATACCCATAGTCCTACACTTCTAAATAATTTCTAAATTTCAATTAATTTAGTGGATGTATAATGAAATCTCACTGTGGCTTTACTTAAGTTTTTCTGAACCAGGTTCTCATTGTGCAGCCCAGCTGACCTCCTGCCTGAGTCTCCTGAGTGCTAGGGTCACAGGCACGCCTGTGACAGCTGGCTTCAAAGTGGCTTTAATGCATATCTTTCTTTTTTTTTTTTTTTTTTTGTGGTGCCGGGGATCGAACTCAGGCCCTTGTGCTTGCAAGGCAAGCACTCTACTCACTGAGCTAAATCCCCGCTAATGCATATCTTTCTAATGCCAATGGTACTGAGCATATTTTTGTGGGCCTATTTGCCTTCCATGTATATTCTTGATTAAGCGCCAATCTTCCGGCTTTAAAAATTGTTTACTATTTTATTAACATTATTGTGTGTCAATAAACTTATGCAAGACCTGTATCAGTTATGCATTGAAAGTATTTCCTCTGAGCCTCTCTCTCTTTTTTTTTTGACAGGGTCTCCCTGTGTAGTCCATGCTGGCCTCGAACTCATGGCAATCCTCCCACCTCAGCCTCCAAGAAAGCTGAGATTACAGGCGTGCATCACCACAGCCAGCATACCTCTGAGCGTCTCTTATCATTTACTCAACAGTGTCTGTCAAAGAGCAGCAACTGTTTTTAAGTAAGTTTTATCTAATTTTTTCATGTGTGGTTTGTAATAACTATTTTTCAGGCTGGTCTTGAACTCATTATATAGCCCAAACTGGATCGAACTCAGTGATCCTCCTGCCTCAGGATCCTGAGTGCTGAGATTAAAACGTGTGCCACCATGCCTGCCTCTGTAATAATTATTTCTTATCCATGAAAATTTTCTGAACTCAGAGTCACAAAGATGGCCTGCTATACTTTCTTCAGAAACCTTGCATGTTAAGATTTGGAGGTTGGGGATTTAGCTCAAGTGGTAGAGTGCTTGCCTAACAAGCACAAGGCCCTGTGTTCAATTCTCAAAGCCACCCCCCAAAAAGGCTGGGGATGTAGCTCAGAGGGACTCCCTGGGTTCAGTACACAATACCAAAAACATTGTCATTTGAATCTATGATAAGTTTTGAATTAATTACAGTACAAAATTATAGTGGACTTTTTTTGTTGTTATTCAGTTTTGTTTTGGCATAGGATTTTCGGTAATTCTAGTACCCTTTGTTGCAATTGCTCTCCTTTTCCTATGAAGTTTCCTTGGAATGTTAGACAAAAACTTGCTTTCTACATGCTATATTATTCCACTTATCTGAATGTCTATCCTTGAACCAATACTACATATTGATGAAATTTTCATCATATATATACATATATATATATTTTGGTGCTGGAGATTGAACTCAGTGTCTTGCACTTGCTAGGCAAGCGCTCCACCACTTGAGCTGAATCCCCAGCCCGAAATTTTCATCATATCAATCCTTGAATTAAATAGTATGTGTCATCCAACATGGTTCCTTTTCTTCTGAATTGATCTGGTTATTCTAATCATTTCCTTTCTTATATAAATTTTAGAACTCACTTTTCAAGTCCTACTAAGTTTTATAATGAGACATTGATCAGGGATCCAACTACATGTGTAAACAAATTTTTAGGAACTGACCAGGTAATATTGAGCCTTCCAATGAGAAACTGATATATCTCTACATTTATTTAGACAATCTTTAATTAATCTTAAAAGTGTTTTCTAATTTCTAGAGTACATACTGGCCACGTATTTTGTCAGACTTATCCTAGGTATATCATATATTTGATGCTATTTTATTTTATTTTTATTTTCTGTGGTGCCGGGGATCGAACTCAGGCCCTTGTGCTTGCAAGGTTGATGCTATTTTAAAATACATTTTAAATTCAATAGCCAATTATCCATTACTGTTATATGAGAAGACAATTGATTTTTAACCCATTCAGTTTTTTGTTTTGTTTTGTTTTTGGTGCTGGTGATTGAACTCAGGGCCTTGGGCTTGCAAGGCAAACACTCTAACCACTGAGTTAAATCCCCAGCCCCTACCCATTCAGTTTTGCAAACAAAGAAAATTGACTCGTGACCATATGGTACATACATTTCTACCTTAAGGGTTGAACAAGTGAGCAAAAAGATAAATTTCTCTTGCACATGCCTACCACGCACAAGGCCCTGAGTTTGATCCCTGTCACCAAAAACCACAAAAAAACCAAAAAGCAATTACAAAGATGTCTGCCAAGTAGAGATTCAATTAAGTAAGCAATAAAAATCAGATTAAATACGCTGCAATAATAAATATACTTTTTTTAAAGACAGGGTCTCGCTATGTCATTCAGGTTGGCCTTGACTCACTATGTAGCCTCAGCCTCTTGAGTGCTGGGATTACAGGTGTGAGGCACTATGCCCAGCATAAATATACTTTATTCTGTGAAAATTCACAACGTGCATGGGCATGCCACCGGCATTTAAGTAGTTGTTGAATGTTCCTCAGAGTAAGTATTTTACGAAGGCATACAAGAGTAAGTCACTGGGGCTGGGGATTTAGCTCAGTGGTTAGAGTGCTTGTCTTCCAAGCACAAGGCCTGGAGTTCGATTCCCAGCACCAAAAAAAAAAAAAAAAAAAAAAAAAAAAAAAAAAAAAAAAAAAAAAAAAGAGTAAGTCACTGCTGGGCATGGTGGCGCATGCCTGTAATCCCAGCACTCTAGAGACTGAGGCAGGAGGATCACCGAGAGTTTAGGGCCAGCCTGGGCTACATAGTGAGTTCAAGGCCAGCCTGGACTACATTAGTGAGACCCTGTCTCAAGGAAAAAAAAAAAAAGAGAGAGAGAGAGAGAAAGGTGCTGAAAATGATGCAATTTAAAGATAGGAAAGACAAAGGATGATTTGGTACCGATAATATAAGGAATTTTATTCCCACTCTGTGTTCACATTGTTTTTGTGGTTCTAGTCACCAGTTACTACGATGTCTGCTTACTCAAGAACACAGCTGGTATAATCATAAAATGAGAATTTTGGAGTCATGTAAATTGGACGAAAACAAATGTGGTTTAGTGGCAGACACTGTACAGGAAAAGTATAGAGTCGGAAAATGAGAAGCAGACTAAGGTCCAAGGAAAAAACACACACACCCCCCAAAATAAAGTGAATATTATCAGGGCAGAATCTTCATTCCATCTACTTAAGAGTTCCCTGCAAAATGTACTGAGACCACAAACTCTGCTAGGAGACAATTTAGCTGTTGTTTTCACGCCTTAAACCCACAATTAGAAGTACCTGCTATGTTACTTTTCTGGCGGTCCTTGCCCCTTGTGTTCAGTGCCATCTAGCAACCAACAAAATGGGAGCTAATGGCCAGCTTAATTAAAAATTCTGGGAAAAGAATGACGTTCAGGAACAAGAAATTACTAGACTCCTTCGATCCCTGGCACAAAAAAAAAAAAGAAAAAAGAAAAGAAAAAAATTACTTGGCTCATATGAGTAGGATTTTTAGAAATATTGATGCCAAAGCTGAAACACAACATATAATTGCGTGGGGCGTGTAATTCATGATTTCCAGCAAAGATACAGGGAAGACTGGCCCATGGTCAGGTTTCTTGTCACTTCCTATACATAATGCAAGGATTAGAAGTTGCTGTGAAGTCTATTAGGTTGACTTCATTTACAAACAGGATGTGCCGCACCATGTTAACATGGACCTATTCTCATTTATTATTTGAGTGTGAAACTAGTTGATTTTGCATTACATGCTATGTATCCTTGAGCTGACAAACACATTTTTCTCTTCAACCGCACTATAGGTCATAAGATGAATGAAATACAGGCTAATGATCGGATAGGCTGTCATTCTCGTGAGGTAGTTTGGAGGTTCTAGCAGGGGAGCGCTGCTACTCATACACCACTGACCGAGGAAACAGTACTCCTCTAGCGGGGTGGTCGTCTTCTTTGACAGAGACCGCGGCTTCGGGGAGTGACGTACGTGGAGCTGTGAGGGAGGAAGGGAACACCCGCCTAGCCAACCAGATCAGCCGAATCAACCCTGGCGATCAGTGGGATGACAAATGTCGCAGCCAGATCGCCCTCGCATCCAATAAGTTGTTATTCTTTAAAACATTTTCCAATGTGACAAGTGTGGTTGGGTGTCTTCCCTCCAAGTCTCTACTGTGCGCTCAAACCCTTGGTATCCCACCGTTCTGACCTTCTCCAACCGGACGAAATCAGCGCTTCCGGATGAGCACCGCGTCCCGCAGGAAATGCGTCATCTCTCAGCGCTACCGCCGAGCTTGCAGTGCGCTGTGGGACGCCGAAGGCGCTGGGCGGTGGAAGGGAGCGGCGCGGGTGACGTCATTGCCGCGTGAGCGGACGGGGCGTGAGTGCCGTCCTTCCCCCGGGGTTTCCTTTCTGTTCCCGCTGTTTTTGTCCCCGCTGTGGGTTTTTTGGTTTTGGTTTTTGTTTTTCCTGCCCTCGCTGTTGGTTTTTTTTTTTTTTTCCCCTGGTGCCCTCTGGAAATTTCCCACCTGTCTTGCAAAGACTTCGCTGTGTAATTTACTGTTAAACTTTTCCTCTTTAGGCGTCTATCTTTTTGGTTCTTGCTCTTTAACTCCGTATTAACCTCGGTTTGGTATGTGTGCTGCCGAAGCGAGCACGTTAACCTCGGTTTGCTTGATTTTTTTCTTTCCCCCAAAATACACGTAGATGCTACAACGCTCTTCATGTTGTGTAATTATCACATTAACCTGAAACCATAATTTTATGTTCTTCTTTTTCAGTAGTAATTATTTTCTTTCGTTTACATTCGCCTGAAAAATTCAAGTGTTTTTCAATAACAGTGAGCTCGTTTTTTAATTCACTTGTTTCAATCATTTATTATCCTTAAATTTCTTCCTCTTCTCCTTCCCCTCCTCCCCCTCCTTCCTCTTCCTCTTTCACCTTTACCCCTCTTCACCTCCTCCTCCTCCTCCCGCTTTTCAACAAGTTACCTTTAATATGAGAGGACTTACAGAGATTTTAACAACGAACTTTCCCTGGAGTTTCCATATTCCGTTATGAATTACTGTTTTATTTTTAAATTGTACCACGTTGAAAGAAGCTCCTCCCAAGTATGTTTTAGAACAGCTACTAGACCTAGCTTTTCTGTGTGTTCTGACTACCCCTACTCCATCATCCTTATCCCTCACTTTAAAACTGATCATTCAAAACAAAACAAAACAAAACTGATCGTTCAGTCCCAAAATTTTTTAACTGATCCGCTATTTTTGCTTACTTGGGCTACATTCATAGTCCTGGATGGCTGCCCTTCTCACTTCCTCCTCTTTGTTTTCTTAAAAAAAAAAATTAACCGAACTCTACAGTTCAGAAGTCTGGATTTTTTAAAAATTGTAAGGTATTTTTTTACATTGTTAATTGTAAGTTGCTAAGTGTTGGAAGCTTTGCAGATCCTTTGGTCTCTGGTGGCTGGTCACCCCTGCAGCTGGAGCATGACAGCCACATAAATTTTATGTATATGGACAGGCCTGAAGATACCTGGCAAGCTTTACTTACAAATGCAGGCTTTGAAAGAACGAGGTGATTTCTGATCCTATGGCTCACACAGCTATTGGTTCACAGTAAATACTGCCGTAGATGATACAACCTCAAGTCAGGGATGTTTTGTGTTTGTTGATTTTACCTTCATTTCATAATTTAGATGATTTTTTTACATCAATATCAAAGAAGATAAAAGAGAGAATCATGGTCTGGGGATTCAGCACCAAAAAAAAAAAAAGGAATGGTTACATAAATATGTAAGGTCTGCTATATTTACTATTTGCTGCTGTTATTTTCTACACTGTTGTGTTTTTTGTTTTGTTTTTTTCTTTTTTTTTTTTTAGGCAGCATCTTGCTATGTAGTTGAGGCTGGCCTTGAATTCACTGTGTAGCACAGTCTATACTTGCCTGCCTCAGGATCACAGGCATGTGCCACCACGCCCCACCCACTGTTGTTACTTAGAAGTCATGTTAACTATCCTAATTTAAAAAAAAAACAAAAACTGTCCTAATTTTTTTTTGAAATAGGAACATTCTGATAACTAATATGAAAGAAAATGAAAAAAAAAGATTAAAATTGTATTTGAAAACCCACCTTCTACCAGTGGTTTCAGCAGTTGAAAACTGGAGTGGGGCATGGTGGCACACACCTGTAATCTCAGCACTTGGGAGGCTGAGGCAGGAGAATTGTCATGGGTTCAAGGCCAGCCTGAACTACATAGTGAGTTCAGGGCCAGCCTGAAGTACGTAGTGAGAACCTGTCTCAGAAAACAAAACGAAAAAAGAAAAGAAAATTAGAATGTACTACCAATATTAAAGCTTTGGGGTCCTTTTCTTGCACATGCTTATAAATACATTAATGGGTATCACTATATTTGCTTCTTTGTGTGTTACAAAATAAATTATTTAGCAATGCTTTAGCTATCACCATTTCCACAGGTATAGGGACATTAAGGTGTTTTAAAACATAAATTACTATATTTTATTTTTATTTTATTCAGAAAATCCTACATAGTACTATTTTCAAATAATTTACAAATATTAATTTATTTAATACGTCTCATTCCTATTCCCATTCCCCAAAGATGACTATGCTTAGTCATTTGTATCCTTTTTTTTAGTCATTTATATTCTTTTCATTGAACATAATTTTTTTTAAAAAGTCCTGTCATAAAAAAAATTCTGTCATCAGTCCTACTAGTCTTTTAAAATTTTTTTGTTATATTTGTTTTTAATTTAAATTTATTTTTAACAGATACATGAAATCATTAAAATGTACATATTTAGGGGGCAAAGACAATGAGCTTTTGCAATGGGGTAGAGAGATTTGGCTAAGGTTTAAATACAACATGGACAAGTAGGAATTTATAATCAAGGAGTGGCCTGGGGATCAGTGGATGAGAAGTTACCACGATTTAATAGCATGTGGGGGATTCTGGCTAAATTGACATAACGAGATTATTGCTGAAGAAGCTTGCTGGCAAAGGAAAGGACAATCAGTCATTAGCAACCAGGGGCAGAGAAGAGGGAGGAGGGAGAAAATATCAAGGGAAGAGGAGTGTAATAGCAAGGAGGCACATACAGGTTTTGGCCACAGAAAGTTGAGGTTTGGATCCACATAAACAGAAAAGAGCCACATCATGATTTCAAAAAGATGAAAGTAAATTTATTATAAAAGTACAGCAGATGTGGGCTGGGGATTTAGCTCAGTGATTAGAGTGCTTGCCTTGCAAGCACAAGGGCCTGAGTTCGATCCCCGGCACCACAAAAAAAAAAAAGTACAGCAGATGTGAGCATAGTCCAATAATATGGCACCACACAACTAGGCAAGAGCAGCAAAATCTTGTATGACACAGAGCCTTCAGCAGGCAAGAGAAAACACCAATAAAATCCAACAACAACCACACACACTCTAATGTACCCACTTTGTTAGTGTCTTCTTTTTTTTTTTTTTTTAAATTGGTGCCGGGGATTGAACTCAGGGCCTTGTGCTTGCAAGGCAAACACTCTAACCACTGAGTTAAATCCCCAGCACTGTTAGTTTCTTAAGTACTGTGTTCATATGAAAGTGGCTTGTCGCCCACAGGCCTACGTAACTGGATGGGTCGTTCCCAGCCTTGGCTAGAGTCAAGGAAAGGTCAGTTTCTGTGTATGTTAACAGTTATCTCTATACATTCCTTTCCCAAGGGAAATAGCCAGTTTCTCTGCAAGAAGGCAGCAGCCAAGGCCATTTCAACAAACACTTACTTTTTGCTGACTCTTGTCTCCTTTCCTCCTAAAGGAAAGGAGATATCAAGGTATACAAATGAGAGAAGATACCAAGGTGGAGGTTCTTGGTAAACTAGTAGGATTGTTACTATAACTGGATTTTAGAAAGAAGCACACAGTGGGGCCTGGAACAAGGTCCAGGAACTTGAATAAAGTTTGGTTAAGTAGAGCATCTTTTTCAGTGTGTTCAAGTGTATTATACAGCACACATAAGGGTAATTTTTAATTTCAGCCTGTACTTAGGGTTATTTTGTGTCAGGTACTGTCCTGAATTAGAAAATTGTATGTTCAGTATGGTCTATGGATTTAACTATTGGTTTAAATGAGAAGAGAAAGTTAATATCAGGGGCTGGGGATTTAGCTTAGTGGTTAAAGTGCTTGCCTTGTAAGTACAAGGACCCGAGTTCGATCCACAGCACCAAAAAAAAAAAAAAAGTTAGTATCAGAGGTAGAGCCCCTGCCTATCATAGTGAGGCCCTGATTACTATGGTAGCCCCCTAATATATGTATTTACAATTTTTGTGCAACAGTTAGTGTTGGGCTGTGAATACAGCCACCCTCCTCTCTGCAGTGACCATAGCTTCACCTTTATGCTAAGATGATGAACAACATCACATTTTTTGTTTGCTAATTGCCTACAAGTCAAATCCTGGCCATGACTTTTGTTTTATAAATAAAATTGTATTGGACAACTGCTGTACCCATTAATTTATGTATTATCTATGGCTGTCTTATACTAAGACAGCAAAGTCTAGTAGTTTTCAGAAAACCAGTATGACCCATAAAGCTAAAATTATTTATTTACTCTCTGGGCCTCACACCCAACACACAGCTTTTGGTCTGGAGCCTGGGAAATTCAGTCTTTGGTGTGCAAATTAGGATGAGATATACATCTGGCAGTTGGAGAGAGGGGGTAAACCTTACAGTTTATAATGAATTGCATGGGGTCCCTTTCAGAAGCCTTTCTCTTTCCACAACTTCTTGGGGCTCACAGGTTCCCTTTGGTTTCCCTTTCAGTCCTCTGGCCAAAATTTCAGTCCTCTGAGTAATCAGAGGACAGAGAGAAAAACAAAAAAAGTAAGAAAATCAATGAGGGGTCTGGAGGTGTAGCTCAGAGGCAGACCACATGGGCAGAGGAAGGCCCTGGGTTCAATTACCAGAATGATTTCTTTTTAATGAGGATTGACCCTACTATCTTATACCTCCATCTCCTCCAAGCAGTGAAGTTTTCCTGCTCTCAAATTTTCTTCAGTGAGTTCACTGTCGCCATGATAACTGGAAGGCCTGAGGGTTGGAGCAGGAGCAACTGGAGAAAAGAAAAAAGGGAGAAGGGAATTCTGCGCTCTTTGAGTCTCATTTTAAATCCTCAGACTAGAACTAAAGGACTCCTCTTGGAGCACTCCCTCTGCACCACAGTGTTCACTTGGAATTTCTGGATGTACACAAAAAAGTTGAAAACTTTTCACTAGTTCAGTGGTACTTAACAATACGGCACTCGGCTTTGACCCGTGTTACTACTTTCAGAGTCTTCAAATGGCTGTTCCATATATTTTATCCAAATTGTATACCTATTTTCAATGATAGGTCTCAACAAACTTATTCTACTTACTCTTCTCCTAAAAATGGAGCTCTATTGTTTTACTTCTCAGACCGTTCTACTTTGTGAAATTTAGTGAACATTTGAAAAAATAATTTGTGGAGCTGGGGATTTAGCTCAGTGATTAGAGTGCTTGCCTTGCAAGCACAAGGGCCTGAGTTCGATCCCTGGCACCACAAAAAGAAAAAAAAAAAAGAAAAAATAATTTGTGCTCACAAATTGATACTTATACTCTTAAAAAATAGGTTCAATTCACTTTCATCATTTTGGTATATATGCCTTTCAATTTAGTCTGTTTATATTCTTAGTGAATTTTGAAGAATTATCAATTTTAATTTTGGCAAGTTTTGGTTTTTTTGAACAATACTGCCACATGTAATATGAAGTACTATACAGAGTTTAGTAAACAGTTTCTACTTTGGTATTTCTATAATGTTGATTGTCTAACACAACTACTAGGTATCAATAAAGGCACAGAGCTGGACATGGTGGTGCACACTTGTCATCCCAGCACTTGTAGGATCGCTGCAAGTTCAAGGCCAGTCTGGGCTAAATAGTGAATTCAAGGCCAGCCTAAACTACAGAGTAAGACTCTGTCTAAAAAAAAAAAAAAGGCAGACAACTTTGGTCCAGGACTCAAGTTATATTTTAAATTTCTTTTCGGTGCGGGGGATGCTAGGGATTGAACTCAAGGCCTTCCACTTGCTAGTCAAGCGCTCTACCACTTGAGCCAAATCCCTGACCCCTCTGCAAAAACTTCAATAGTATGTTTTTCTTTATCATAATTTGAATACAGAAGACTTGAAAAACCCAAACATCTTTGTAAACCAGCTGCAAAACTGGCTGTGGTGGCGCACTCCTGTAATCCCAGCACTCCAGGGGCCAAGGCAGGAGGATAGCCACAAGTTCGAGGCCAGCCTGCTGCACAACTAGACCCTGTCTCAAAAAAAAAAAAAAAAAGCCACAAAACTTTCTTTGCACTTCAAGGTCACTTTTCTTTTTTTTAATATCATTAATATTGTTTCACCCATTTATTATTTATTTATTTAGGGTGCTGGGGATTGAACTCAGGGCCTTGCGCTTCCTAGGCAAGCGCTTTACTACTTGAGCTAAATTCCCAACCTTCAAGGTCACTTTTCATGAAACTATATTTAACATTCAAAACTTTCTGAATTGATCTACCTACCTACCTATCATTATATTTGCTGAAATGGGCTATACCCACACTATTCAATTAGTCACTGAGATCTCTTCAATGTATTCCTTTCATATATTCACTAGGCTATTTTCCAAGCCACTTCGTTACTACTTAGCCTACAGCAAGCACCCTAGAAGTTGGTTACTTTTGTGATTGTGATTATTGTATGGTCTGTAAATTTTTGTCTTCTCACTAATCAATTTTTCATACTACACAGAATGAAATGAATGGTGGGGGTTGGGGATTTAGCTCAGTGGTAGTGCACTTGCCTAGCAAGAGGAAGACCCTGAGTTTGATCCCCAGGACACCCCCAATAAAAAGAATGAAATGAATATTTTCTTTCATTTTGAAAATTAGTTATAATTTCTTTTCTTTTTTTCAGACGGGGTTCCACTAAGTATTCAGGCTGACCTTGAACTCACTCTGCAGCCCAAATTAGCTCAAACTCATAGCAATTCTCCTGCCACAGCCTCCTGAGTGCTGGGTTACAGGTGCGCACCAGCACACTCAGCATTATAATTTCTTCCTTTTTTTTTTTTTTTTTTTTGGTTTTTGGTTTTGTGAGACAGGGTCTTAGTCTATAGTTCAGGCTGGCCTTGAACTCACTATGTATCCCAGGCTGGCGTTGAACTCACAGTGATCCTTCTATCTCAGCCTCCCAAGTGCTGGGATTACAGACCTGCACCACCATGCCCAGCTATAATTTCTTGAATGGTAACAAAATTGAATAAAGGAACAAGCAGAATATAATAAGAATAATACGAAGCAATAGGAATGATATTTCAGTGTTTTCTATTTCTGTAGTACTTAAATCTTCAATAACTTACAGCTATATGATGATAGCTTTTGTTTCACTGGACTTTTTTGTTTGTTTGTTTTGTTTGAGACATGGTCTTGCTAAGCAGTTCAGGCTGTCTTGAACTTACTATGTAACCAAGGCTGGCCTTGAACTTGTGGCAATCCTCCTGCCTCAGCCTCCTGAGTGCTGGGATTACAGGCATGTGCACACACCTAGGTGTTTCACTGATCTTCATTTCTTTTTTTTTTTTTTTTTTTTTTTTGGTGCTGGGGATTGAACTCAGGGCCTTGTGCTTGCTAGGCAAGCACTCTACCACTAAGCTAAATCCCCAACCCCTGATCTTCATTTCAATTAATGAATGTAAAAGTCTCAAGTGCAGATAGGCACACATCCCATCCTTCTTCCAATTTCACTTTTCACAATCTTTGTGTGATTCTTTCCTTAACATGTACTTTTATTATTAAATACTCATTTGGTTTCTTTGTCTCAGTATAATTATAAGAATCTGGTTTGCGCATGTGTGATGTGTGACTGTGCATGTGTGTTTATGGGAATATAAGTGAACATAAACACACATGACAATGGTAGCAAAAATCATTCTCCATAAAACTTTCATTCATGGATAGTATGTGTCATAACTCCTCTTAAAGGCTTTTCTTTGATTTAAAAAAGTCAGGCATATATTATTACTTTTATTATTAAACAGATGAAGACATTAAGAATATACTTCTTCAAATAACTGATGCTGATTGGTAGAAACCTTGTAGAGGTATAGTATAGTTAGAACTCTGAAACCCTTCTTTCTAGTCATGGGGACTGTAGGGGTGTTTGCAGTACTGGGGATTGAACCCAGGGCTTTTGCACTTAGCTACATCCCCAGCCTCTCTTTAAATTTTTCTATTTTGAGATATGGCCAGACACAAAATTTTGATCCTCCTGCCTCAGCACCTTGAGTACAGGGATTGCAGGTGTGCACCACCATGCCTGCCCGGGACTCACTCTTCATTTCTTTTTTTTTTTTTTTTTTCTTCATTTCTTAAGTCCTCAGATTTGGTCACTTTTCTGAGACCAACTAGTCTGATGAATATTCTGTTAGTATTTGTTGGAGTTCACAAAGCTGCCCTCCTGTCTTACCCTGTGTTCCTCGCAAGAATGACTTGGA
Source organism: Hystrix cristata (assembly GCA_004026905.1). NCBI lineage: Eukaryota > Metazoa > Chordata > Mammalia > Rodentia > Hystricidae > Hystrix > Hystrix cristata. The sequence goes on from PVJO010014001.1 coordinate 41,893, forward strand.
AGTAGATGCTGTATTCAGAAAATACCTCCATGTACCCGAGCACCCAGGAAATATTGGGGAGAACAAATACTTGGGCCTGTTGTCATTTCTTTTACATTTTTGTCCTGATGTACTGCATGGTTACTAAACATTATGTAGAGATCAGAGCTTAGACGCAGGGTCTTTTCTACACCCTCAGACCTGGGTCCTTGCTTGTAGGGCAGAGCTGGATTTCCTAGAAGTTTCCCAGGGTACATCTATTTCATAGATACTGGACACTGGACGAAAAACTGGCGGTTAATCCAAACCACACCATATAAATGCTTTCCTTCATTTAAGAAAAATCAGAGCTGGGCATGGTAGTGTGTGCCTGTAATCTCAGCACTTGGGAGGCTGAGGCAGGAGGATCATGAAACATTTGAGGCCAGCCTGAGTTACAAGTTAGTGCATGGTCAGCCTGAACTATATAGCGAGACCCTGTCCCAAAAAACAAACCAAAAAATCATAAAGCATAAACCTCTGAACTTCACTAATCTCTTAACCTTGAATTGTTTCATAAATAATGTAGTTGATCAGGATAAAGCACCTGGATAGACAGAATCTGATTGCGTTTTCAGGGTAAGTCTAGGCCCAGAGACACAGAAAAACTTGCCTTGGACCACTTCCTCTTAGAAAGAAGTGTTGCTCTTACAGATGTCAAGGCTCAGTCACCAAATCTAGGGCACAGGGAATTAAACCGTCCATCTCTTAAGTCAGGGGGTAGCATTGTGTGCTTTAGATTCGCAGATGTGAGCAGCGAGTAGAATGGGGCTCTGACATAGTACCATCTCATCAGCCTCTTGTAGTACAGAGTGCCTTCTTTCTCCAGGAAATTAAGACAGGCTTGTAGGGAGGCAGTGCCGGACACCCAAGAGAAGAGATTACAGTCCTGTGACCTGGAAACTTCACTTCTCCCTTCACTGTACAGCAATTTATACCCCATTCACAAAACAAAGTCTGTCACCCGTAATGAAGGCAGCAGCCAAGCTAACTAACCACTGACTAGAGAACTGGACATTTCCTGAGATGAAGATACAGGAAAGAAGCCCTATTGTCATCTTCTTCATTCAGGAGAATCGTGATAGTCTCTGAAAAATACAAAACTCTACTATCATTTTAACAAACAATATGTTAATACCATATAATGATATGTTAATCCAGGATGACAAAATGGTCCAACTACAGCTCTGAATATGCAGTCCCTGCTAATCTCCATTTCCCATCCTAAAGTTGCTGGTTTCATCTCCACATTCTTCTATGTCAAGATGGCTACTACACACACCTACAAGATTTCTTTTTGTTGGGGAGGGGTGGTGTTGCTGGGGATCAAACTCAGAGCATCGTGCTTGCTAGGCAAGGGCTGTACCACTGAGCTAAATCCTCAACCCCACCCACAGAATTTTTGTCTTCAATAATAAAGGGAGAGATAAAAGGGCCAAGGACAGGCTAAGGATTTACCTTGGTGGTCTGAGTGCTGTCTTGCAAGCAGGAGGCCCTGGGTGTGATCTCCAGCACCAGGGAAAAAAAAAAAAAAGGGTCCAAGGACAAAAGTCTTATTTTGGGGTTGTGGATTTGGCCCAAGTAGTAGAGCACTTGCCTAGCAGGTGCAAAACTCTAAATTAGATTAAAAAAAACAAAAGTCTTCTTGGCTGGGGATTTAGTTCAGTAGTTAGAGTGCTTGCCTAGCAAGCACAAGGTCCTGAGTGCAAGCCCTGCCCCCCCCAAGTCTTCTTTTATACATAAATTCTTCGTACTCTAGAAGGTCATCTTTATGGACCTGAATATATGCCTTCTTGGTACAAGTATTTCCAATGACTGTTTTGTATGCAAAGGTGGTTAGGATTACCATGGTTTCCTTTCTGGAGGTCAAAATTAGGGTAGTCCCACCAAAGAAAACTGTAAAAGGTTTGAAGTGAGTTTACCCCGAGTGTCACTGCATCTAGGGAGCTGTCGGCCTCTGCAGGCAGAAGGTGATGCCTTTCCATATTGCTATATGCTGTACAATGTGGCCCGTACTGAGAAGAGGAGCTGGCAGTCACCTGGGTAATTCATTGTGATTATCTCCTAAAACTGTCCATCTCATGTAAGATCTACAACCTTTGCCATTTATTTTAATGGTGCATTATTCTCATTTCCCTTCTACAGCAATAGTAAAATAAATCTCTCACACATGGGACTGAAGTACTTTAACAAATCTAACAAATTAACCATGACTTGCCGGTTGTGGTGGGACATGCCTGTAATCCCAGCACTCGGGAGGCTGAGGCAGGAGGATTGCCATGAGTTTGAGGCCAGTGTGTGCTACATAGTGAGTTCAAGATTAGCCTGGGCTATACAGCAAGACTTTGTCTCAAAAAACTTTTTAAAAAAGTGTTAATAAGGTTTTCTTTTTTGTTTTTTGGGGGTGGGTGCTGGAGATCGAACTCAGGGCCTTGTGCTTGCTAGCCAAGCCCTCTAACCACTTGAGCTAAATCCCCAATCCCAAAAAGTTTTTTTTTTTTTTTTTTTTTTGGTGGTGCCGGGGATCGAACTCAGGCCCTTGTGCTTGCAAGGCAAGCACTCTAACCGCTGAGCTAAATCCCCAGCCCCTCCCAAAAAGTTTTTGAAGGATTGAATATTTGTGGAAATATTAATCATTACATGAAACACTTCTAGATTTTAATTTTGTGCATACTCACTAGTTCTGAGTTTATTAATTTTTTTCCTTTTTTTCTGAGTTTATTAATTGTTCATCAGATTTACCTGAAGCCTCAGTCTTAGAAATGCTGTGTGTGTAATGGTAAAGCCTTCTGAACATTCTCAAAGTGTGGGCAGGCAACCGCTTCATATCACAAGTGGTCCCAGTTTTTAGGTAATTGTTTCATCTACTTGAGCCTCCCAGGGTTACACTCGACAGACTATGAAGGTCCCTCCCAAGTCATAGTCTACCTTCCTTTCTATAGCTTTTGCATATCTTCTAAGTTTTAGGTGTCTTCATAATTGATTTTGAATTTAGGAATTAAATGATTGTGCTAAATACAGAAATTTATGTTTTCTGCTAGCTCAGATCTCTAACTTTTGACACAAAGCCTTTTTGTTTTTCCCCAGCCAGACTAGAATCAGACCTTAAAATTTATTTTCAAAGGCATGGATATCACATAAAAATTAGCTAAAAAGGAAAAAAAATTTCTGTCTAAACTTCGTGCAGTCATCTTGTCTGTACTAACAAACATATGTTTTCAATTTTTAAATGATTTTCAGAACTCTAACAATGGAGCTGGGCATGTAGCTCAGTGGTTAGAGTGCTTGCGGAGCAAGTGCAAGGCCCTGAGTTCAATTCCCGACAACCAAAAAAAAAAAAAAAGAACTCTAACAATGAATACCATTGTAGAGACTTAATGGAGTACATGACGCCTGTTTTCATAGCAGTGTGAAATCCCGACTTCTGGACCTTCTGAAAGAAAACTGAGAAGACTGAAAACTAGGCGCTTCATGGCTCTTGTCTGGTAAGCCAGGAGGTCAGGCGCAATTCCGGGACCATCTGGGGCTAGGCTGCCTTTATATGCTGGATGCTATCAGCTAGGTCGGCCTCGGACTCAGCTCACAACAAAGGGCTGTAATCAGAGCCTCAGGCTACCCCACATCAGGTCGGTGCTGCGAGGTGACTTGGCTCCTAGGATGACGGAGGCCAGCAAGGGCCATTCTGGTTGCACCCCTGCAGTATAAACGGCGCAGCGAGGGGTTCTGTGGTCTAGTCCTCATGTCACAGTGAGAGACCTTCTCATTCAGGCTTTGTCCCTGGAGTCCTCCTGAAAATACACTTAGCATAGTGAGAGCCATCAGCAGCAGCATTTTAGAGTCTGTCATTTCGAGACAAGCTTGTAAAACGAAGGTTGTTTCTTTTTTTGTTTTATTTTACAGGTACATTTTAGATACACATAGAAAGGCTAATTTCTATGTGTGGTTCCTGTGTGTGTATTATTACAGTTACTATAAAATTATAATATGTATTTTCAATATGTTATTTAAAAGAACGTAAGATATTCTTGATACTGATAATAACTTTTTCTTAATATGCAATAAAAGGTATATATTGTAGTATAAATGCAGAGAGGAAACTAGGGGTTAGATTCAAAATTTAGGGAGGCATGAAGTGCTGAAGTTATAACACTAAGCCTACTTTTCTTTTTTTTTTTTTTTTTTTTTTTTTTTTGGGTGCTGGGGATCGAACTCGGGTCCTTGTGGTTGCACTTTAACCACTGAGCTAAATCCCCAACCCCTAAGCCTACTTTTCTGCCATATAAGCCATATTTCTCAGCACTGAGTTGCTAAATATACCACTATATGAAGTTCTGAAGCCACTGACCATTTGGTATAATACACTTTTTACCAAAAAGTTGGGGGGACACTTTTGAGACAGGGTTGCACTGTGTAGTTCAGATCGGCCTTGAACTCACTATATAGTCCAGGCTGGGCTGAAACTCATGGCAGTCTTCCTGCCTCAGCCTCCTACATGCTGGGATTACAGGTGTGCACCACTATACCCAGCCAGTATAAAAACATTTTATATTGAATGACTGATTGATTGATTGTGGGATGAGGTCTCACTATGTTCTCCAGGCTGGTCTCCAATTCTTGGCTCAAAAGATCCTCCCTCCTCAGCCTCCCCAGACTCTGGTACTACAAGCACCAGAGTAACTGGTGCTTTCCATCACACCTGAGTAACTTGCCATCACACGTGAGTAACTTTTGAATTCTTTCAAATTTTGTTGTGTTTAAATTTTCTAGGGTATTTTATATTAATGAGACACAATTATATACCATTAAAAATTATATGCCATTTATTCCTATTCTTTGGTGTTTCCATTTTTAATTTTTAAAATTTATAGTACAATAAACAATATTGAAACAAACATGCCTAGACATATAATAAATGTATAAAATTCTCTAGGATATATTTATGCAGTCAAAAGCTGTTTCTGGAGGTTGGGGATTTAGCTCAGTGGTTAGAGTGCTTGCCTAGCAAGCACAAGGCCCTGAGTTCGATCCCCAGTACCAAAAAAAAAAAAAAGAAAAATTTCATACAGATGTAGGGAGTTTACTTTTCACATACATGACAAATTCCTAATATGAAGAGACCAGTTGTCTTCTTCAAAGATCAAGCATATTATCCTTTACTCAGCATGGGACTTATTTTGGTTTAAAAATGTGACAAAAATTCTGTTTAACCAAATGTTATTCTGATCCTTCTAGGCTCATTTGTGTACTTCCCTGGAAAATGCACCTTAAAAAAAAAAAAAACACAACACACTAAGTCAATTTAGCAAGAACCATATCCCCATCCTCAATCTATGATAATGTTCCTCTGCCACCAGCATCTCCCATGTGGCAAGTACTCACTCTGGACCATCTTCCCAAAGAATCCTGTTATGCCAGCTTTGCCAGAATCTCCTTTACTATTAATGTATGTCTTAGCAATTTTCCATCTATAACTCCCACACTGATTCTTGAATATAAATTTCTCCTTGCCCTGGATGTGTTCTGGATTGAACCCAATCTCTTTCCCCACTGCAAACCCCTTCGCTGTGGTCCCCAGACTTTTGCATGGTGGTCCTGAATAAAGTCTGCCTACCATGTTTTACCAAGTTATCACTGAATATTCTTTTTTCTCTAACAGATGATTTGAGGAAGGAAATTGAGTCTTACAGAGTCTTCACATGACTGACAGTCTCATAGGAAACCCATCCAGGTAAAGATCATTTTTGTTCCTCTTTCATTCTTGCCAATAAAATTTTGGGTTCAGTGTGGGTCTTACAGTTTTATGTAGGAGCCACCCAGCTGATTTTCAATCAGAGATGTAGCACACATTAGCTGTACCATGACGCAGCTCTTGAGAACAATTTTTTTTTTTATTTTTTGGTGCTGGGGATTGAACTCAGGGCCTTGTGCTTGCAAGGCAAGCACTCTAACCATGAGAACAAATTTCAACAGGGTTGGGCACTTAAAATGAGCTCAATTAATATTTGCATTAATTGTAGGTATTTCTCACATTCATTTATTTTTGATATTAAAAATGTCAATTATATATTTCTTTCTACATGCTAGATATGAACAAAGTGAGACTAATTGTGGCTACATCCCTTCCTGGGATCCTACTCCAAACATCAGGATTGAGAAAGGAAGTGACACAATCAAAGACTCACTTTAGTGCATTAAGTATCACTGTTATCCCAAAGCATTTGGCCTAGTTATGGAGCTTCAAATGTTCTTTCTTTGTAAGACCTCCTGCTTTCCTCAGTGAATCATTTTTTGTCCTACTACAATGCATGCTGTGGAGAGACATGTTGGTCTTACATTGCCTCTGACTTAGCTGTCCCTATGAACATTTGTCCATGTATTGTAATAGTTATGTCTGGGATACTTTAAATCATGCTCAAAAATCTTCCTTTGCAGATTGTGAGACCAGGGCATGACAGCTCACAAGGTCCTCACCAGGAGGCTAGAATTTTCTAGGAAAAAGAAATGAAGCATAAGCTTTTCCTGGTGAAAAAAAAAAGATTGTTGTGGTATAGCTCAGTAATTCACAATGTCTATCATGTGTGAAGCCCTGGGCTCATTCCACAACACCACAAAAAATGCAAGTATCAGCAACAAAATCAGTGTGGTCACCTACAAACTTGATGTGAGGAAAGACAGGTTATTAAAAGTTCAAGCTCGATACCATTGGGAAGCCCAGGGGGCTAACTAGGTGCATTCAATTCTAACAATACCTGTATGTCTGAGGAGAGTCCTGGGAAGTACCTGAAAGTACACAAGATGTGCTCACAGCTTTGTGCTGATCTCACTGTGGTATTATGAGGCATAAGAGCATCTTGTGAAAGCTTATTTCCAAGTTTCCTTTGACTAAAATGCCATGCATTTGTTTTCTGTTGCTGTAACAAAAATACTGGAAGTTTGGATTGTATAAAGAAAGAAGGTTTATTTATGTCACACTTCTAGAATTTAAGAGCATGGTGTCAGTATCTGTTCTGCTCTGGTGAGGGCCTCCTTTACTGTGTCACCAAGTAGCAGATGACATCACAGTGGGTGTATGTGTAAGAGGGAAAGAATAGTCACACAGGGACTGTGGTTGGGGGTTAGCACATGTTATCTAATCAACAGACTCATCCATTTAGGATGCACCTTCATGAAATAAAAATGCCCAACTGCATCAGAATGTAATGCTAACAGTCCTTAGCTTATACTTACTAGACAGCTTATAATTACTAAACCAAACAGTCCTTAGCTTATAATTACTAAAAAGCTCTTTGCAGATTATATAGGTGTCACTCCTATTTTTATGTTCATAACATAAAAATGAAAATATAAATTACTTTGGTTCTCTTATGTTCACAGTCTGTATCTAATTCTTCAATATCAGATTAACACTCAAAGTCATTAATGTCTATGATGTTCTAAGTCATATTATCCTCTGTGCCCTTCCTAGAGATGATGATGTACCATTTCAAACTGAACACACACACACACACACACACACACACACACACACACACACACACACACACACACACACCCTCTTTGTCCCAGAGGTTTCTCTTGAAGATACTTACACAAGTTCTTCATAGTTTCAGGTGAGCTCACCAGAAGCTGGTGAGATCACCAGAAAAGGCAATAGAAGGTCTCAAGACCATGTTCATATGTGTAAATCCAACAGCAACGTACGATCTGAGATACCCTTAACCGTAAGTTGTATTTTTTCTCAGATGGTAAAATAGAAGAAACTGTACATAATTAAAAATGATAAAATATACTGTCAAGATTTGAAGAGGTTCACAAAAAGAGTCCTGCTTTCTGAGCTCAGGGGATGTACATACCAAAGGGCGAGCACAGAGCAGTTGAGAAGGAGCAATGTGTGTCACCTGACCTATAATAGCAAACTGGTTTGTGAGGAAGGTGGCTTGGCAGAGCAGCAGAGTGCTCTTGCTGTAGTACTCACTACCTGAGGGGGTGTCTTCTGACTAAAGTCCTCCTCAGATCCC
>PVJO010014002.1:0-49876 GCA_004026905.1 Hystrix cristata
TTTTTTTTTTCCTTTTAGCATGTTTTGTAATTTGTGGACACAATGTGTCAGGTAAAAGAAACAGAGGTAAACTGGCTATTTGCTTTTAAATTTATCTGGCTAGGAGCTGGGCTGTGTTAAGTGCTGGTGGTAGATGTCAGAGTTTCTCCAGGGATTTCATAAGTAAGCTCTGAAACCTGCAGGCTGTTTTTGTTGTATTCCCTTGTTGTCACACAAGAGCCTTAATGATGTGGTGGTGAGGTGTGTGGGAAGGGGAAGTGTTCTGTAATCTTGTGTGTGTGTGTGTGTGTGTGTGTGTGTGTGTGTGTGTGTGTGTTACTGGGAATTGAACCCAGGATCTTCTCACTGAGCTACATCCCCAACTCTTCTTTTAATTTTTTATGTGGAGATAAGGTCTTGCTAAGTTACTAAATCGCCCAGACTAAGTTTGAACTCATGACCCTCCTGCCTTATCTTCCCAGAATGTTGGGATTACAGGTGAAGACTCAGTTGTTCGGTGAGTTTGTGCTTGGACTGTGACCCTCATAAGCACGTGCAGCTTGTTTCCTCATCCTTAGGTGAAACAGGAAGGTGAGAGGGGCTAGAGATGGGCATTCCCTTTCCCCCATGTCAGCTAGGAAGGGGTAAAATATTTTTCATTGAGGGAAGGGCTTGTTAAGGAGAAGAGAAAGTTTTGGGTACATTCCAAAATAGTTACTTTCCTCATTTTTCAGGAAGCACAATGTTTTTGTTTCTGTTTTGTTTTCCTCAGGTCGCCCTGAGAAATGGTGAGACTTCTGAAGGTAAAACTCACCAAATTGCTAGATCCCTCATAGATGTCCTGAGATAATTTGTCCTCAAGCTAGAATACATTCAGTCTCCCACAATTAGTCAATTATCTCTATTTTCTTACCAATTTCCTACTAGCTGCTAGGGTGAGTGGTGGTTTCTCTTCCAAGTAGGCTATGAGTCTACATATTTCCCTTTTTCTTTTAAAAATTTCAGAAGAGTGATTTGTCCTGATCTCAATTTCTGATGGATCTAAGAAGAAATACTGATTTTTACTCCAACTTTTTTCTTGTTGTGAGAATGAAAGTGATAACTTCAAGCTATTTGCATGTCAGACCAGAATCCAGAAGTTCACATAAATTCTGGAGGTGCAGCTCAGGGATAAAATCCCAGAAGTGTACGACAGAGTCAAGAGATAAGATACATGCTATTTTGTTCTATATGCTGAATCTCCCACCATTGGGTTTTATTATTTTGCACATTTGCCATTAATGTGTGAGAATGCTGTTCTAACAGAATGTTGTCAAGCTTTTAAACTCTTGGCATTCTGGTGGTGAGAAACGATATCTCGATTTAACTTTATTTTGCATTTCTCTTATTATGAGTAAAGTTGAGAATTCTTGCACATTTAAAACATTTATATGTATTTTCCTGTGCACTCCCTGTTTTATACTTTTTGCTCCACCTTCCATCTTTTAAAAAATAGGGTTTTGATATTTTTCCTCACAATTAGGGAATATTTTATGTATTAGATAGATTGGTCTTTTGTATGTGTTGTATTTTGCTATTTTTTTTTCTAGTTTGTAACTTGTTTATTGATTTTTCTCTTTTATTTTGGGTGTGCAAAAATTTCTGTATGCATGTGGTTAAATTTATCTTTATCTGTATTTGACTCACAGAAAGATTAATTTGTACATTAAAAGAAATTCACCCTTATTGTAGTACTTGAATTGTTTAAATTTAGATTTTGATCTATTTGGAGTTTATTTTAGTGTATGGCCTGAGGAATGGATTAAATATGTGTATTATACATTTATTATATAAAATTGATATATATGCACAACATTTATCAATGAATATTTAGTTTTCCCACTATCATTTATTAAAAAAAATCTTTTCACCCAACATTTGAGATACAGTCTTTTTCATGTATCAAATTTCCAAATGTATTTGTGTCTATATCTTTATTTTCTATTCATTTGCTTTCACTTCTCTTATTTTCTATTCATATTCTGGTCTGTCTCATGCTTTATATCTATAATGTTTTAATTATGGTTTCTTTATGGTACATTTCAATTTAAGATATGACTAGTCTGTTCTCACTTCTCTTTTTTCAGTTTTTTGCCTTTAGGTATTCTTGCGTATATATTTTTGAAACAATTTGTCTAATTCCAAAAAATAAAACTTAAATACACATATATGCACACATGCACACACATATTTAATGTTTTTGTGGTACTGGGGATTGAACCTAGAGTTTTATACATATTAGGCAACATTCCACCACTGAGCTGTATCTCCGAGATCTCTTTTTATTTTGTTTGGAGATGGACTTGCTAAGTTGTCCAAGCTGACCTTGGATTTATAATCTTTCTGCCTCGATGTCCCACCACCAGTTTGCTGAGATTACTAATGTGTGCTTCTGTACCTGGCTTAAAGATATTTTTATGAATCATATTAAATATACATAAAACCTAAGAGAATTGACATTTTAAATGCCATTGAGTTATTAAATCAGCATTAGTACTGCTGCTCTAACAAATTACCAGAAAGTCAGTCTTTTATGACAATATAAATTTATTATCTTATAATTCCAGAGGTCAGAATTCCACAAGCAGTCTTACTGGGCTGCAATCAGAATATTGGCAGGGCTGTGTTACTTCTGGAGACTTAAAGTAGAATCTGCTTCCACACCTTTTCTATCTTCTTTGGCTTGTAACATCTTCCTCTATCTTCAAAGAAAGTAATATACAGCATCTTCAAAATCTTCTCTTTTTTTCCTCCCTCTTCTCTGCCATTGTAGTCCTGGAGCCTTCTGTGGCTCTGCCCCAACCTCTGTTATTTAAGAACCCTTGAGATCACACTGAATCTACCTGGATAATCCAGGATAATCTCTTCCTATCTATACCCTTGTTAGTATCATATCTGCAAAGTCTCCTTTGTCATATAAAGTTGCATGTTCACAGGTCTGTGAAGTAGGACCTGGGCATCTTTGGGGAGGGCTAGCATTCTTTGTACTGCACCATCAAAAAAAAAAATTCCATTGTTCAGGTTTATTTTTGTGATTCCAGGATTGTCTTCAAGTTTTCTTTATACTCATTTTGGACATTTCTTGTTAAGGCAAATTCCTGCTTTTTTCAATGCTTTTATGAATGTAGTATTTTCCTCATTATATGAAAGTGATTTTGGTTGGCTATGTGAAACTTATTGATTTGTATGTTAATTTAACATACTGCTATCTTACTGAAGTATTTTATTGTTCGTGTTGATTTTTCCTTGACATAAACTTGTAGGTATATTATCGCATCATTAGCCATTCTTTTCTAATTCACAGATATCTTTCAAGTTTTTCTTCTCTTGTCTGATTGCAATGATTGCCAATCTTTGTCTTTTGACTAAAGTGTTTAACAATTTGCATGCCAAGTAATTGCTGATAAACAGATTTACACTAAGGATTCCTTTTGTGTGCTCCATCAGTTCTCTCTTTCCTACTTTCATGATTCTCTGTCCTTCAAAATTTGGTCATAATGTGTCTCAGTGTGGGTTTTTTTTTGAGTTCATCTCACTTGGAGTTAATCAAATTTCTTAGATATTTGTATTCATGTCTTTCATCAGATTTCAGAAGTTTTCAGCTACTGTTTTAAAAACACATTTACTACACCACTTTCTCCTTCTGTGACTGTTATAATACACATTAGTTTGCTTGATGATGTCACAAGAGCCTATTAGCCCGGCTCCCATTTTGCCACCATTTTTTTTTCAGTGTTTCCTTAGATTCAGTTATTTCCATTGCCTTCTAGTCAAATTTGCTAGTTCTTTCTTCTGTCTGTTCAACTCTTTTTTTGACTACCTCTTGTGAAATTTACTTCGACTTATTTTTAAGTCCTATGATTTCTTTTTGTTTTTGTTTGGAGATTTTCTGTCTTTATTTAATTTTCTTCATACGTTGTTTACATCTTCCATTAGATCTTGAGCATCATATGACAGTTGTTTTAAAATCCTTATCTAATCCATTTGCCATCGTCTATTTCTAGGACAGTTCGTGCTGTTTTTTACACTTCGAAGGGGATATTTGTTCCTGTTCCATTGTAATTCTTTGTGATTTTTCAAACCCTAGATATTTGAATCTAATAATGTGGTAACTCTGAAAATGAAATTCTTCCCCTTCTGCAGGGTTTGCTGGTTTTGAATGTTGTCTTTGTTTATTGCTTTGTATTTTTTTAAAATTGGTGTAGGCTTTCTCTACAATAGGATCAGCTTGAAGAGCAAACTTTAGGTCTCCTCAGGACTTTTCTCAGCCTTTCCCTTTTCCTGAACATGCAGAGTCTCTAATTTGGTCGTGAGTGTACAGTGCTGCTGGGGCTCAAACCAGAGTAGGCACACACCCTGCCACTGAAGTGTATCTGCAGCCACAGTCACTTTTTAATTTTCCCTGTCTGTGCAGTAGTTTTTGAATGTCGTAGTTGGTAATGTCTATCTCCCAAGAGAGAAAAACGAAGGAGCAAGGGCACCAATTCTTTAAATTCATTGGAAGTCTCTTTAGCCAGAGAGGGAAAAGATTGGAGCAATAAAGGAGTGGCAAAAATCACCACCTGGCTCTTGTCTGTATCTCTGTCATCAGGAGCTGCAATCAGCAACCAGAACACAGAGGACAGAGTGCTTGTTGTACCTGATCCCTGTAAGCAGACTGCTGTAGGAATGTGTGTCCAGCTGCCCGACATGGGGCTGGGAACCAGGATGGCAGCGGCTGCTGTGCTGAGAGCTGAAAATGAGTGCCATTTACCACCCATGTCTTCTCCTGGAAGTTAAGAATCTTAAATGGACCCACAGTTCCAAAATAGTTAAAACAGAGATCCTTCCAGTGCCACTGTTGTCCAGATGAGGAGACAGATTCTTGGTACTTCCTAATCTACCATCTTCCTTGTGCTTCATTACTTTTTATTGATTGAATTAGGAAGTGGTTTTTCTATTGCATTGATTTTCTTCAAGCAAGCTGCATTTTCATTTATTTATGACCTCCACTGATTTCTATTTTCTGTCTCAATAACTTCTGGTTTTATCATTTTTCAGTAGTTCTATACTCTTTTTGTTGAACTCTTTTTTGCCTTTTGTTTTGGGAATTCCAAATATTTGTTTTCAGTCTTACTTTAAAAAACTTTCAATTGAAATATGACATATAAAGTCGACAAATTTATGTGACTGAATTTTTAAAGTGGACAAATCCTGTTGCTCACCACCTAGACCAAGAATTGGACTGTGAGTAGCATCTTGGAAGCAAGCTACATTTCACCTTAATATCACTCTGATTCTACTTCTCCCACTGTAGGTAACCTTTACCTACTTTTCATATAAATGGCTGATATAGTACATACTCTTTTGTGTCTGCCTTTGTGTTCTACATTGTGTCTCTGAGATGACTGCATGTCGCTATGCATCGTTACTCTATTATATTCCCCTTTACCAATATACTATCCTTGATTTTGTATTTGTGATGTAATGAGAAATATGTACTTTGTATCTGTCCCCAGTTTCTGCCACAGAGCTCCTAAAACCCTTGAAATTTTCTGAATGACAGAGGTGATAGGAATGTCTTACACAGACCTCCTGAATCTGTAGGATTTTTTAATAAGAGAATTTTGTTCTAATGAGGTGACTCCTGCTGGGCCCCTGAATAGCATCAGGATGGGGCTGGTCACCAAAAAAATCAAACCATCATTAGAACATGAGAATTTTCAGGCCCATCCCTGAACCTCTGAGGAGGAAGTGGGGCTGGAGATTAGGTTAATAATTAATCATGTCTGTGTGATAAAGCCTTCATCAAAATCCAGAACTATGAAGCTTGGAGAGCATCTGGGTTTCCAAATGCATGCGCCTGACAGAGAGGGTAGATATACACCTACCCTCAGTATGTACCATTTTAATGCATTCTCTGCCCTCGCCACACTTTGTATTGGTAGTGGCTCAGGTCTAGTCATTAAAGAGCGTGTATATTGGCAGCTCAAAGCTGTTGAAAATCACATGTACCTTGTTATTTGGGTAACCATTTTTTGTTAAATCTTTTGTTCATTTAAAAAAATCGGGTTGCCTGTTCTTTTCTTATTGATCTAATATTTTTTCCTTATGTGATATTTTCCTTTTTACCAGTCTTGGTAATTATTTTGCTATTTAGGACATTTTGTTTTCTTTGTTCTAATAGTTTCTGTAATTCTAAAAACTTTTAATGGCCACAGTTCTTTTGGTTGTTAATGGGCAACTGCTATCGGGTTCATAAGACTTAAATGATATTGTTTGCTTCCCAGCAACCATATATATATATATGGATATATATGTGGATTATATATATGGATATATAGACATATATATGGATTATATATATGGATATATAGATATATATATGGATATATATATGGATATATATGGATATATATGGATATATATATGGAGAGAGAGAGAAAGAGAGAGCAATGAATCTATCTATTTAAATCAATAGGTGAATTTATTATGTGTTCCCCATTTTCTTTTCCTCATCTACCCATTTTAGGTTTTTGTTTCTATTTTATTTTTAGCTCATTAGATCCTATGTCATTTATATACTATTCTTCCACTTTTCACCATTATTTTAGCTTTAGGTCCATATCTGGATATATCCAATATTCACCATTAGTCCTTTTGCCCAAGATTTCCCAGCCACCTGGGAAATAGATAAAGCTTGTTAAATAAAGCTTGGTTAGATAAAGCTTTTTCTCTACTAGACTCCCCACAAGGCCTATGAGCATAATATCCTTTCCTTTCTGGTAAGGTTAAAGTAAGTTTTCTAATACCAGAAGAGTCTCAGAGTTGAAGGTGCTAAATCAATTTTCCCAGGTTTTTGTTCTTAGACGTTACTTATTCAGACATTTCTTCTCCGTTTTCTCTTCCCTCTCTGGTAGCCCATCTATACGTATTACATTGTTGAGACAGCTCCATCCAGCTTATTGTCCTTTTCTGGTTTTTGTTCTGACTTTTGTTGTGGTGGTCATATTTGAGTTCAGATATTTTCATTCTTACTTGTCTTCTGGTTCTCTGGTCCTTGTTTGTGTGAATTTTACTATTAAGCACATCCGATGAAGTCTTCCTTTTTTGTTAATGTATTTTCATTTCTAGCATTTTTAGTTAGTTCTCTTATATGGTCCATGTTCTGACTGATGTGTCCCATCATGATATCTATCTCATGTATCTTTTACACTAGATTTGCTAGTATTTTTATCAGTTATTTTAAGATCCCTGTTTGTCCTTTAGGTCATCTCCATGTCTGCTTCTGCTGACTATTTCCCCTCTTAGCTATGTGCGTCATTTTCATTCTTCCTTCTTTATTTCTGTGAGTTTTTAGTTGTTTGTACAGAAGAAAAAGAGGGACTGAAGCAAATCATATTTGTTTTCAGAGGAGGCATATTTTTGTACAAGTCACTAGGCCTGTTGGCGTACTGGGTCTGGTCTTCACCATGGTTTTTTAAGCTTTATTCAATTGATCTTTGACTTAAAATCCTTTGAGGATGTAATTAGGACATTTATTCTTTCAATGGTGTCTGAGCTCTGAGAGCTAATACAAGATTTCTGAGCTGTGGGATTTCTCCTTTTGATTTACAGCCCGACTGTCTGTCTTTTGGGTCTTGGAGGAGTTCTCTTTACTCCCTTTGGTCTGATCCTGGGGTATCACTCGTGGCCCTGGTGCTCCACCCTTGGGTTTCCTTAGGGGCACACTCTCACTGTTTAGAAAGGCATGCTATGAGTAGAGGCCTTCTGCCAGCATTTCTGCCTCTTACACAATACTTGGTAACTGAATTCAGCTTTTCCTCTCCTTTCCCTCTCCTAAGATTAGAGTTCAGAACAGCTGGGTGCGGCTTGATTTAGGTCTTTTCCTTGCCCTCAGCTGAGACCCTGGAATACTTCTGCGGCATTTTGCTTGGCTCTCCTATTCTATCCCTCCTTCTGATTTCAAGGGCATATGGCTTTGCATATTGTGGTGGTCCCATCTGCACCACAGCAGATGTTTCTTAGCTTCCCTCTGCTCCTTCCTTTTGGCACACTATCCCCCAGATGGAAGAACCATGGGATTCATTGGTGGGGGAAGACTTGTAGTGAGTGGACTTGCTCTGTGGCTGTGACACTTGAAGATCAGTCTACATCATATCCTATCATATCAGACCATCATATCAATCTACATATGATCTTTGCAAATTCTTTAGAATTTACTTAGGGGTTCTGCTTATCACATTTTTGATAGATTTTTCCTCTTTTTGTGGTTTCACTAGCAACAGGAGTAGCAATAAATTTCTACCCTCCTAGTTTTTTGTAGTTTACTTTTTCTGTGTTCTCTTTTTCTGATGGGTTTTTAAGATCTATGATTTTATAGCTTATTGGCCTATTTTAGGGGTTAGGCTGAGAATGATGCTCTTGTAAAGCTCTATATTAAAACCGGTAGTGGAAGTCACAATTTTCTACATTTTTTTGGTTTCTAGCTTTTAAAAATTTGTTTTCAAATGTTCAAGTCAGAACCCTTCTGAGGAGACATATTAAAGTGTTTTAAAGTTAGATAAAACATAGATTCTAGAATGTAGAGTGAAGCACATTTATTTTTACATAAATTTGACATGACCTAAAACCAAATTTAAAATTATTTTAAAGAAATAAAATGATGAATAGCAACCTTCCGAGACACACACACACACACACACACACACACACACACACACACACACACGAGTATAGAGCTGAAGGAATTCCATTTACAAGAGGAAGATCTCAATACATTTCTAGAAGATGGAAATTCAAAGAAGTCCTGACGAGAAGCAGTGGAGGGGGCAAGCCGATGCTGAGCAAAAACACTGCACAATGACACTGAGGGGGAGACTATGTCCCATCCAGCACCTTAGAGTCTTTCAGCGTGAAAACAGGCAGGCAGCAGGAAGTACAGCAGACACGGAGGTAAGGTGGGAATTGAATGGCTGACACACCCTGTCCCGACCTTCCTTTGCCTTCTCCCTGCCCAGAAGAAAAGACTGTAGCTTATACTTAGACTCGGGCCAAGGGAAAAACATCATTGGGTTCTTTTATGAACAAACCTTATAGAAACCCAAAGCAATGGTGTGGGCATGAGCACTCTATAGCAAAACATCTCACATTATAGTATATAAAGTCTGAAAGATAATAGCTGGCTCCCTATTCAGTCTCCTTGGGATGAAGGTCACCATCCCAATCAACCCACCAGAGATGCTGTCAATTGTCACATTTTAAATATGAATGGGAAATCAAGTGTTCTGGTTACCTATTTACTGCTGCCTGACAAATGGGTCCAGAACTCAGTGGCTTAAAATAACAATCTAGGATTACTTTTCATGGTTACCTGGATGGTTTGTGCATGAGATCCCTTGTGCAGCTACAACCAGGTGGCAGCTGGGGCTGGAGACATCTGGAGCCTGTCTCCGCTGAGTGTTCACGGCCTTTCTCTCTCTCTGTATGGCTTGGTCTTCTCGTAACATTGGTCTCAGTGTCATCACATTTGTTATATGGAAGTTGGTTTCCAAGAGAAAGAAAGCAGGAGATGCCGAGCAGGTTAAGGGCTGTCTCCAGAACGGGCACTGTGCACTTCTGCCTTACTCCATTTGTCAGGCAATCACGCAGTATTGGCAGATTCAAGAGAGTAGAGACACGATCTACCTGTAGGCCAGAAAGCAAACGGCCTTGCAGAAGGGCGTGTGCATTTCCTTGTGGCCACCTCTGAAAGATGCAGTTTACCACATTAGTTATTATAAGCCCTTGAGAAAGCCTGCAACTCAATAAAAACCTGAGCAAGATAAATTAATAGAAAAATAAAGGTCTTGGAGAAAATACAGATAATTAAACAAGTAGGAAAGTCTCTATAAAGAAGGAAAACAAATCAACCTTCAAAACATTTGTTAGTATCTCTCACAGAAATTCAAGATAATATTATATCCACAGAAAAAGAATTGAGTGCTATGAGAAAAGTCATGATCAAAAAAATAGGAAAGAACTTTTATAATTAAAAAATGAATACTGAGATGAATGGAATAATAATAATGAAGGATTGTTTCAGACAGGATTTACTCGTGTTTGTTGAAAAAACCTTCAACAGAAATGGGTGGGAAATAAGCAGTTTTCTTTATTCTTGATGATTTTGTCTACTCTGGTGAGAAAGGAATAAATTTACATCTTTGTATTTATGCTAGGAGTTTAGTGTGGAAACTCTGAGTTAAATGAACCTATATTCCCAATTCATTTTTGTGTTTTAGGGGCCTACCTAAATTGGAGTCCTAGGCAGTGGCAGTTTGACTGGTCCTATCCTTACTTGTTGCTTCTTCTGTTCCTTCCCGCCCCAGGGCCTGTTGGGACAGAGAAAGTCACTTAATAATCTGCTCACTATTGTAGCCACCCAAGCTGTGTGTGTATATAGAATAAGGATAAAGGAAATATCAATGTCAAATAGCCCTGAGCTGGGAAAAGACACAGGAGAACAGTGGACAAGGTGTGAAGGTTCGGAGAGAGGGTGGGTGTGGCCTAACACTCCCAGCTCCCTGGCAACAGAGACTACACCTTCAGGCTGATTGTGCAATGTGCACTTCGGGGGCCACTTGTTGGACACAGCATCCCATTCTACTCAGCTTCCTGTGGACGGTGCATTTTCCTGTGGCTGATATAACAAGTCATCTAAACTGGCAGGTATTTTTGCAAGCTTTTTCTCTCACACTTCCAGAGGCAAGAAGAGAGCTCTGTCTGGAGATCCCAGAGGAGACTCCTTCCAGTCTCCTTCCCGTTTCTGCTGGCTGTGATTTTCCTTGGCTTGTGGTCACGTCATTCTAATCTCTGTCTTCACTGTCGCAGTGACTTCTCTGTGTCCTCTCCTCTCCTCGCTCTCATGCCCCTTCTGCCTTTCTTTCTCTTACAAGGACATTTGTCGTTGGATTTCAAAACCAGCTGGATCATCCAGAATGATCGTCTCATGACTAGTCATCACTAAATCTTTAACTTAATTACATCTGAAAAGATTCATTTTCCCAATAAGGTAGTGTCAATCTTCTAACATGTAATGTGCTTATATAGAGAGAGTATATAGCTACATACAGTATGGATATAAATATAAATATAGATATATATATGTTCTGTGAGTAGGACATAGATATATGTTGGGGGGGGGCATTGAGACAGGCTCTCGCTATGTAGTCCAGGCTGACCCTGAACTCACTATGTAGCCCAGGCTAGGCTTGAACTTGGGATGATCTTCCTGCCTCAGCCTCCCTCTGGAGTGCTGGGATTATACGTGTGTGTCAGTACACCTGGCTAGAAATAGTTGGGGGGGTGGTGCTGGGGATCAAACTCAGGGCCTTGCGCTTGCCAGGCAAGTGCTCTCCCACTGAGCTAAATCCTCAAGCCCTAGAAATATTTCTGGAGCTTTTTATTTAACTAATTGCAGAGAAGTTCTTTTAGGCATGCAGACTGAGGTCTTCATGCCAGTTCCTTACACAGTTCCCGATGACTGTTTCTTTCTGCCTTAGTTGGACTGTAGCTACTTAGGCTTCTATAATGCAACTTTGGGCCTGGCCTCTTACAATCTAGAATAACAGGGAGGACAATGTGATGAGGGGTTAAGACGCCCCAGGTGAGGCTGGAAGGGCAAAATTTCGACATCTCAAAATAGGCGGTCCTATTCAAGTGACCGTCCTCTCCCTCTTTCTGCGGTACAGTGTTGCTAAAGTTTGGCTCGCACGGCACTCCTTCACAGGCTGAGTCTGAGATGGGAGTTACTTCACTCTGCAGAGGATTAACGCTTCATAACAAAAGGTAATTCATTCAATTGTATGCAAAAGAGGTGGTAGTAATGGCATGTACACACTATGCTTATTTTTGCCTATTGTGTCACATGTTTAATTCCTATAAAAATGCCAGTAGCTCTGTTGAGTACCTTTTGGAGAACTTGACCACTTCCAGAATGAATTGGATTGTGTTAATTAAATACACTTGACTTTGATGAACCAGAAACCTGATAGGCTTTCAAGGAAATGAGGCTTAGCGCGCTTTAGTGAATTTTAATAGACAGTGGACAGGATTAAATACAAGATCAGGCAGCTCTGGTTTTCATCAATCGGAATAGCAAGAAGACACCAGACAGCCCTGCCCATGTGGCTGAGATTTACCTTTCAAGGGGTCATATGGCAGAGGAGAGAGGACATCCACAGGACCCCAAAAGTTCTATGACCCAGCCAGGAAAGTTTCACCCTATTTAGAACTGATAGCTAATATTATAGGTGAAAGAATGAGACTTGTAATTATCATAACAATATAGGGCAAGAGGTCACCAAACAGGGATGGAACTCACTTACTTTATTAAAGACGTCACACTCAAAGAGTTAAATGCACAGCTATAGGGTTGTGGATACTTGGCCTTGCGGCAGCTCATGACAAAACACGACCCCAAGTTTAGCCAAGAATAATGAAGCTTCCTAAAATATTGGCCATGTCACAGGCTGTACTAATAGAAGAACTTGTGCCCTGGGTGTAAGGCAATCACTGATATACCAGCTTGGAGGATCTTGTTTATTGGCTGTACACATTTCAAGAAGGTCACAGACAGCTAGAGAACACTCTGACCAAAATGACCAGCTTGGGGAGGGACCTGGAAACCATAGTGCACTAGGAATAACTGAAGGAGCTGGACGTTTTTCCTGGAAAAGACTGGATGTAGCTTAGGAAGGCTATAATGCTTCTTCTCAAATATCTAAAATAGTACCAAGAGTAGCAAAGATCAATGTGGTCTTTCTTGTTCCAGATATAAGAAATTATAGGGCAGTCCTCAGGTCTTCTTTTAGGGGAGATGAAAACAAACAAGCAGCTTGAATTAGTTTAGGAAAAAGGGGAACTTACTGGCATTATGCTTAGTGAAACAAGCATAGAGAAAGAAAGAAGAAACTATATAATCTTACTATTTATACAGGAAATCTAAAAAGTTGAGAGATAGTAAAATCATAGGTGCCAGAGACTGAGAGGTGAGAGAAATGGGACGATACTGGGTAAAGGGTACAAACTTCAGCTGTAAGATGAATAATTTCTAGGGCTCTAATATACAGTATGGTAATCATATTTCATAGTACTGTGAAGTGCACTTGAAATTTGCCAAGAGAATCTATCCTAGGTGTTCTCCTCACAAAAACAGACAAATAAATAACCAAGGCTGTGGATGTGCTAACTTGATTGTGGTAATTATTTCACAATGTATATAGATATCAAATCATAATGATATATGCCTTTTTGTTACAGTTTTAATCTGGCACGTCCCCAGAGTCTCATGAGTTGAAGGCTTGATCCCAGGTGAAGGTGCTATTGGGAAGCTCTAGGAGATGGGACTTAGTTAGAAGAAGTAGGTCCCTGAGTGCATGACCTTGAAAGGCCCCCACCCCTTCCTCTCCCACTCTCCCCTTCTCCCTCTCTGTTTTTCTCCTTTCCTCCCTCCTTCCTATTTTTCCTCATCTTCCCTCTCCTCATTTTCCCCTCTGCCCTCCTCCTCCTTCTTCTTTCTCTCTGTCTCTGTCTGTCTCTGTCTCTTTCTGTGTCTGTGTCTCTGTCTCTCTCTCTCTCTTTCTCTCTCTCTTTCCTGCATGCATTGAGGTAAGCAGTTTTGCTATATCATGGCTCTTGGCTGTGATACTTCTGCCTCACCACAGTAAATTTTTTTTCCTTTAAATTGTTTTTCTCAGGTATTTTGTCACAGCAACAGAAAACTGCCTGACTGAAAAACGTACAATTTATTTGTCAATTATGACTTGATAATTTTTGAGAAAAAAGAAAAATTGAAATAAATTTATATTATTCTGAATAATTACAAAAATCAATCATAATTTAACTTTCTCATGAGTTTGAATCATTGAAGATATAGCTTTAAATTATGTTTAAAGTTTTGATTTTATATAGTGTTTTATATAATAAGTTCCCTATCCCTGAATTTATACTTTTGTTTCCTTTTAAGCAAATGAGGTACATTTTCAAGTAACTTTTTTTCTATTGAAGAATATGATTATTATTGTTGATAATAATAGTTAATTTTTAGAGCCTAGAAATATGCAAAACATTTTTAAAGTGCTTTATATGGCCATACCCTTTCAGAGTCAGAATAACTCCATATGATATTGAAATTCTAAATATGGCACTTAGAATTATTGCTCCATTTTATACAGTTTATAAGCCCTTGGATATCTGAGGACTTTCTATCATCTTTACACATAACAACAGGGCCCAGGTACTTCTTCCACACAGGAAATCCATGTAGAGAAGTATTTAGTATTTACAGTTGATGCAAATAAACCAAGGTGGAGCAAATTTTTGTCCCTTTGGCAGCAAACTGCTTTGTTGCTGGTGACTGTTTGGTTTGGTTTGTTTTTCAGCCAGACTACTAATGCAACTTAGTGAAATAGTGAGACCCACCATCAAAATAAAAAATAAAAGATGTCTGGGGATACAGCTCAATGCAAAGGCCTTGAGTTCTATCCTCAGTACTACAAAAAAAAAAAAAAATCTGAGTATGGTTGGAAAAGGAAGAGGAATTCCACAAAGTTTGTTGAAATGTGGAATAGGTCTTAATTTTTTACAGAATTTTAGGGGCTCTGGTTTATTGGTTGGTTATTGTATGCCTGGATACTTTAGTGGAGAATCATAGGTGATTCTTTTCTTTTTCTCACCTCCCCAAATCTAATGTACCAATAAAACCTCTGAGCAATAACTTGAGACATTACCTGAAATCTGACCAGTCACTACTTGTCACCTTAATCTCAACCACTATCTCTTCTCAACTAACAAACAGCCACTTTGACCCTGCGTTCTTGACTAGTGGCTCTTTCAAAACAGTATCTAAACTGTCCACTGCTATTTAGAAGAAAATTAAAAATGCTAACCATGGCCTATGAGACCTCTCTACATTCAATGGACTGCTTTTTACTATATTTCAGCCACAATGGTCCTTTAATTAATTAATTAATTAATTAATTAGTTTGTTGGTAAGTTGGTTTCTGCCTCAGGACCTTTGTGGTAGCTATCCCCTGTGTCTCATGAGTCTTCCAAAAGAAAATTAGAGATTGTCTTACTCCGTGTAAAGCCCTGCCCAACTCCCTTACCTACTCGCTCTAGTCTCCTGTTTCCTTCACACTGTCTGTTGCTAATTGACATTATCTTACTAATTTCTTTCTGTTGGTTATCTGTTCATTTACTCTGCTGTCATGGAAGCTTCATGAGGGCAAGACCTTTGTTTGCTTTGTTCACCACTATGTTCATGCACCCACAACAGATCCTGGCATTTAGCAATGACTCAGTAAAATTGTGTAGTGGAAACAAATAACTGAGCAGAGTTCATGAGCAGTCATTGACTAGGTTGAGCATGGGAGCATCCTGAGTCTGTCTGAGCTGTGCTGATTGGGGTTGGAGGTTAGTGGGATTGAGGAAGAACAGCAGAGTAGAGTTATATTGAAATGAGTATGTGATATCCCCAGAGTCCCACATCGAGGCAGGAAAGAGTAGAGTCTCACAAGCCCTGCTGCATCTCTCTCCTGCACAACCAGTGGGAAGCCGGCCTAACATGTAATGATCTGCGTTTATCCAGAGGCAAGAAAGACAAAGGAGGCTAGACAGGGGTCCTCATTCTTAGGGCTCATTTTCCAAGAATACCTTACATGGAATACATAGAAGAAATTGATATGAGACTCTCTGAGAAAAAAAAAAAAAGAAAAACAGTTACAAACAATTCACATAATAAACCCTGGAAGGCTCATATATCTTCCTAGATTTATTAAATTTCATTTCAAAAGTTGGTTATAAATCAGCCTACAAAATCCCTTTTCAAACTGTCTCCAATATCTTACATTGCTGTTTTTTAGAACCTTAACTGTCATTTTCATAAAAGACATAACACTTTCCATAGACTTCGATAACCAATAACCCAAGCTGATTGAGACTTTCCATTTAACCATTGAGCCTGAAGGAGCCCTGAGAGAGACAAAGGCCTAGAAGGCTGGAGGATGGATGTGGGGTCAGAAAAGACCGATGAGGACCAGGAGAAGGTAGAGCAAGAAGCACTGCCCACATATGTGTTCGTGCAGAGACGCCCAGGGCAGCTCTGGGTGTCCCAGGGATGCCGTGTGCCTCACGGTGAAGAGCAAGAGCTTTGTCACTAGGCAGATCTGGGTTTAAATCTGTGGATGGCTACTTTTTACAACTGTGCCCCGGTCGGATTATCCAGCCATTTTGAGTCTGTGTTATGGTCTGAAATGGGTAGCATCAACTAAATCATTGTGTTGTTGGGAACATTAAATGAGATCATGCATGTAAAGCACTGAGCTAAGGGCCTGGCACATGTAAGCCCTCAATAAATATGGTTTCTCTGGGGCCCGGCTGTCAACTCCACATCTGCTCTCTCTCGGGACAGTGAGCCCACTAGGCCCCTGCATGAATTTATAGTAAAGCCTCATTAATTTGGACCTTCCTCACTTAGAATTTATGACAATTCATCAGTGGTCTAAGCTGAAATTTACTTTTATAAGTACTATTAAAAAAAGTAACAGGAAGGTTAAAACAAATTTATGAGGAGACCATTTAAGTTAACGAACCATTAGCTGTTACTTTAGAAATAGTCATTTACATACAAATAATTGATGTGCTAATTACAAATGATTTTTATCTACGCAGGAAAGCAGGTCCTTAATTCAAAGTATAGTTCAAATTATTGAAAGTTTGAAAATTATTTTAAAATGTAGCTTCTTAGGTGCCTTTAAGAAATTGATTTTGTTACAAGGTAAGTTATTAATGATGTATTCGCCAATTTTTAATACGATGTCTTGCATATTCAAACGCTGGTTGTATTTAAAACAGGATTTTAGCTCTGCTCTTGTGGAAGCATATACGGAGGGAGGGAGGAATAAAAATAGTTCCAGCACTCCCTCCCGCCCCGAGTCACTTTTGCTTTGCCATTAAAGTAACACTAGTCCTCACAATTACAATTTGCACAGTAAATAACGGCCATTTTCCCACAGCTTGAGCCCTTATAAAGCATTTTATTTTTATTCGGATAAAAACAGACATTTTTTGTAACTCTGGGCTTTTTAAAGAAAACAATCTGTAGTTCATCCTTTGAACTAGACCTGTTTGGATTGAAGTAGGTAACACACACAGTACCTGCAAACACTGCTCATTTGAAACTATTAATAAGGAATGAGGGAAACGAGCAAGGAAAAGACGGGAAGAGGTCAGTCAGAAAGAAATTTCCTTCTTCTTAGAGAAAATATAATTCATGGCTTTAGCCAACTGGCAATAAAGGGCGATTTAAAAAAAAAACAATTCTAATTTCTTCTGGCTTTTAATAGAAAGCTCAAGAGACCAAGAAAGAGGAGACTCGAGGACTTTTTAAAAATAGTTACCCTGTGGTTATGGAATTCACTTACAGTCAAGATGGAGTAACAAGGATTGGATTTACCCTCTCATCTAAAATAAATTTTTAAAACAACCAAATATATGAAACAATAATTTTTAAGACAATAAGGATCAGACAATGAAGGACAGTGATCCTTGAGAAATGAGAAAAATCAAAACAGAACAGGTGTGTCCTAGGATTGTCCCAGCCTCCCTCTGAGTGCAGATCTAAGGCCACAGCCCAGGGAGGTGGAACCCGGGACTTCTGAAGTGAGAAAAGAGCGCTGAGAGTCTGGAGAGGCTGAGGCAGGTAGGCAGAGTTCAAGAGCAGAGGACCAGAGGGAGAGCCCTGCACGGGGAGTGCCACAGAGGTCCTCGCATCTTCAGGGGAGTGAGGGCCAGAACACATGTGTGAAGAAAATACCGAGGACACGTCACAGAGCTGCAAGGTTTTGAGGAGGGCTGAGGACAGGGCTGGCAACTGGGTCCCCTAAACCAGACAGCCTGAGAACATCACCAGAAGAGTGAGGCAGAACCATAGACTATAGACACTGACTTGGAACTGGAGAGATGAAGACGCGGGACACAAGAAGATCAGTAATGTGGTTAAGACAAAGGGCTGATGAACTGACCGTGGGAGGCAGTTCCATGCTGTCTTGTGGGTTTGTGAAGGGTCAAATACTTGGAAAGTTCTCAAACTTCAAGAGTCTTCCTTACACAGATCAATCTTACAAAATTAATTTCTTCGGGTAGTAGAGAATTATTGCTTTGCCTCCCTGTACCTGCCTGGTCAGAAGGGTATCTCTTCTTCTGGTCACCTGTATCCCCCTGCTCCTACAACCTGGAGTCTTGGAGGGAGTAGCCATCTTTTTGGATGAGCCAGAAAAAGGTGGACTCTTGGTCTGTCTAAGTCCCTGCTTAGACAGAGCCCCAGAGATAGTGACTCCATGGGAGGCAGACACACGGTCTAAGTCAGGTCAATTGGAGCTCTCCCTTCATACCAGAGCTGGGGGAAGAACGCACTTCCTTGGGGGTGGTAAATCTAGGGTGACAGGAGCCTGGAAACTGCTGGTAGCCACGTTTTTTGGGGAAAAGCTTTTCGTGATTGGAAAGAATGAAGGTGGTACAGGAAGAAAGATAAATGGAAAGAGAATCCCTAGTTCAGGTCATTAGGTTTAGAAATTGCTGTTGCCTACGATATGTGAGAGGTTCGTCCGTAATGTCATGAATGGCAAGATTTTCTTCCTTTTAAAGACTGATAGATAGTATTCCACTGTATGTAGATATCACATTTTCTTTGTCAGCAGACCCTCAGTTTGAGTGTCTTGGTTAATGCCAACAATGCTGCAGTGAACACACGGTGTCAATGTCTCATCAAGATACTGATTTCACTTCCTTTGGAGATTTACCCAGCAGTGGGAATGCTGGATCATATGGCAGTCCTTTTGTTGAATTTTGGCATTTGAGGGACCTCCATACTGTTTTCCATAATGGTTATGCTAATTTACATTCTTACCAGGAGTGTACCAATTCCTTTTCGTGCTATCTTCACCAACACTTATCTTTTACAACTTCACAACTCTTATCTTTTTGATAATAGTCACCTTAAAAGGTAGATGTTATCTCACTGTGTTTTTAAATTTCTCTGATTAGTAATGCTAAGCACTCTTTCATATCTGTTGACCATTTGTATGTCTTCTTTAGAAGAATATCCATTCAGGTCCTTTGCCCATTTTTTAAAAATTGGATTAATTATTTATTTTTGCTACTGACTTGAACAAGTTCCTTATGTATTTTGGATATTAACCCCCATATCAGATATATATTTTGCAAATACTTTCTCTAGGTTACCTTTTCTTTTCTTTTCTTTTCTTTTCTTTTTTTTTTTTTTTTTTCCAGTGCAGAAGCTTTTTAGTTTAATGTAGTCCCCTTGTTTATTTTCACTTCTCTTGCTTGGGTTTTTGGTATCATATTAAAAAAAAAACCATTGCAGGGACCAATGCCAAACAGCTTTCCATTTACATTTTCTTCTAGGAGTTTTATGCTTTCAAATCTTACATTTAAGTCTTTAAACCTTTTGAATTAATTTTTGTAAGTGGTGTAAGATAGAGGCTCAATTTCATCCTTTTACATATAGATATCTAGTTTTTGAAGAGACTCCCCTTTCTCATTGTGAATTCTTAGTACTTTTGTCAAATATCAATTGACCAAATATGTGTGGGCTTATTTTGGGGCTCTTTATTCAATTCCATTGGTCCATGTGTTCTTCTTCTTTTTTTTTTAATGACAGTACCAATTTTGATTATTATAAGTTTTGTAATATAGTTTGAAACCAGGACATATGCTACTTCCAGATTTGGTCTTTGTAATTACATACAAATTTTAAGAATTTTTAATATTTCTGTGAAAAATGCCATTGGAATTTTGAATGGGATTATGTTGAATCTATAAATTATTTTGATTAGCACAGATATTTTAACAATATTAATTTTTCCAATCCCCAATCACAGAATATCTCTTCATTTCTCTCCATTTATTTGTGTCTTCAGTTTTTTTCATCAGTCTCATAGTTTCTAATCTTTGGAAAGTCTGTTCATAAGTATAGTGGTACCTCGGTTCACAAACTTAATTCTTTCCATGATTCTGGTCACATACCAAATTGGACGAGAACCAAATAAAATTCACTGGTTAGGTTCATTGTGGACCTAACTGTTGTGTTGTTGAATTCAATTTGCTAGTGTGCTCTGTTGTGAGTTACTCCACGTTGTAGAAAATAGTAGGAATAGTAGCTTTCAGCAGCAGTTTGGTCCATTTTGAGTACAAATATCGAGGCAAAATGATTTGGTAACTTGTATACACAAACAGGTAACCACCAGATGGTTGACATAGCACACTTTTGGCTAAGAACAACCCCTGCTGCACAGCACAATCATAAGGCATAAACAAATAAATAATTTAATCTTGCTAGTGAAAAATTGCCACCTGTATACCTATCAAATTAAGTCAATGACACATGGACACACAATATATTAAGCTTATATTAAAAAAGAAGAAACAGGCCTGTGAGCTTATTGAACACACCAGACCAAGAAATGATATGACGCCCTTACCTGAATCATATAGAAGAAGGGACCACCAACACTACAGGGTGGCAGGCCACAAATACCTGTCTTCTCATCAGACTGCCTGGAGGTCAACAGCCAAGAACTCTGGCACTCTGTGCCCTGGCTGCAGCTCAGCCCCACCTCCCCATTTGCTCTGCCCCCTCGAACTGTCTACTGTCCAGACTCAGGCTTTGAACCAACTCTGAACTCTCCACAAGCCCTCGCCCTCCCTTGAAGACGCTCTGCCTGGTGTGTCAACTTATCAAGTCACCACTCTTCACATCTCCCTGCCTTAGCTCTCAGTTCCACCTCTTCGAATTCTGCAGCCACTGTTAAAACTTTCTTAGCCATCCCACAGCCTACATGTGTTACTGCATGAAGTGTGATAAGTGACTTGTGTGTTCTAGATGTAAGTAATTAAGATTAGAATGAAAGAACCTGTGATCACCTGGCTTACTGGCTACCAAGTGAACCTGGATTACTTGGTTTGATAAGGCTGACAGAATTGGCATAGCTTGTGAATTTATTGTCTAAAATAAATTCTGGCAGTGGAAAGGCACAAATGTGTCCGGTGTAAGTTACTGGCACAGCTCACTCACTGATATTTTGTTGAAATGTTTTATATCTATGTTCATCAGAGATATTGACCTGTAATTTTCTTTTCTTGTAGTATTCTTATCCATCATTGGTATCGGGGTAATGATGCCTTGCAAAATAGGTTTAGAAGTATTCCCTCCTCTTCAGTTTTTGAAGGAGTTTGAGAAGGTGTGGCATTAATTCTTCTTTAAGTGGTTGAATTAACAAGTGAATCTGTCTCATCCTAAGCTTTTCTTTGTTGAGAGGTTTTTGATTATTGAGTCAGTCTCCCTACTCATTACAGGTCTGTTCAGATTTTCCATTTCTTCATGATTCAACGTTGGTATGTTGTATGTTTCTCGAAATTTATCCATTTCATCTAAGTTATCCAATTTGTTGACGCATTACTGCTGGCATATCATTGATTTTAGTAGTCTCTTAGGATCCTTTGTATTTCTGTGGTATCAGTTGTTATATTTTCTCTTTGATTTATAATTGTATCTGGGTCTGCTCTCTTTTTTCTTGGCTAGTCCAACTAAAAGTTTATAAATGTGTTTATGTTTTCAAAAATAATTCAGCTTTGTTGTTCTTTCCTAATATTTTCCTATTTAGTTCGTTTATTTCTGCTCTAATTTGTTATTTCCTTTCTTCTGCCATGTTTGGGCTTAGTTTGGTCTTCTTTAATTTCTGTGAGATATAAGTTAGATTGTTCATTTGAGATCTTTTTTTTTTTATCAACATTGACATATATACCAGTAGGTATAAATTTCCTCTTTAATCTCAATTGTGCCATCCTATAATTTTGAAATATTGTGCCCAATTTTGCACAGTATTTTCTCAAAACTCCTTTTCTCTCTCTCTCTCTCTCTCTCTCTCTCTCTCTCTCTCTCTTTCATACTGGGAATTTAAGCCAGGCCCTTCACACTGAACTTCATCCCTGGCTGAATATTTTTTAAATTGAAATTTTCTAAAATTTAGAAACAAGAGTCTTGCTAAATTGCTGTTGTGCTTGGCTCGGACTTGCTATTCTCTTGGCTCAGGCTTCTGCAGTGCTGGGATTACAGGTGCGTACCACCATGCCAGCTGATTTCCCTTTTAATTTCTTCTTCAGCTCGCTGATTGTTAGGAGTATATTGTATGATTTCCATGTATTTATGAATTTCCTAATTTTCTCCTGTTATTGATTTCTACTTTCATACCACTGTGGTTAGAAGAGATACTTGACATGATTTCAACCTTCCTGAATTTGATAAGCTTATTTTGTGACCTAAAGTATAATTTATCCTGGAGAATCTTCTGTTTGTACTTGAGAAGATTTTGCACTTGTTGAGTGTATTTCAAGTTTTTGACAAATTGACCAATATACTGTTTTCTTGGAAATAGAGGTTCTCCAACTGAAGACTTTTCCAGTGGATATTTTCACCTTTCAAGAAACACATAATATTTGTGCTATATAAATGATCCAAAAACATCAAAATTGTTTGAAAGCTCTACCTGATTTAGTTTGTGAGGCTATTGGAGAACAGCTGTCTCCCTGGGTGTGGCAATGTCTTTAGAGTCATCTCAATTTTCTGACACCCACCTGGTTTATCTTCTCAGAATGAAATAATTATTAATGACCACACATTTGATAATCATTTTTGCTTCTTTTTATTCCTAGCTAATTGTTTTAGAATAATATAACTTCTCAAATTCCTCCAATAGAAATTCAAGTCCAGGTCTAGGTCAACATTAAATAAGTTGAGGTCTTCAGAGGGCATTTCCAGTCCTGACACATCAAAGAATAGATTGAACGTAGGAGACAATACCAGGAACCATGTCTTGTGGGAGAAAATGCATTACATTGGAAGGAGACTAAAGAACCTCTAAGAATATTTCTAGTGTTGGTATGAAGGTTGTGCTACCAGAGCCCTTGTGCATGGCAGGAGGGACACAAATGACCCTGGAGAGCAGTCTGGACATATTTAGGCAAGTTGCCTGTAATTAGACTCTGCCCAGCAAAACCACTCCTTAAAAATCATTGCTAGTTTTCCCTTTCTGTGTCCAACACTCTCAGTATGGTGAACATTGATAAAATTTCTTTAGTCTACAAATAGTTCTCACCATTGTTTTAGTTTTGTGAGCTAACTCTAGTAGAAGGATGGATTTTAGTTGCACTAAAGGTGGTGGGGTGAGTAGAATAGGGAGTAACAGATGCCAGTTCTAGAGTGTGGCCCTGTGACTATAGCTGTATTGTAATCAGATGTACCAAGAACTTTATTTCATTACTTTCTTCTGCCACAGTGAACTGCAGTCATTGAGATAGCCTGAATGTCATGTTTTTAACACCTCCTAACAAATATCAAGCATTACTTTCTCTAAATTGAATGCCCTACTCTATTAAAAGTGTCTTAGTCTGTTTGGGGCTATTGTAACAGAATTCCACAAACTGGGTAATCTATAAACAAGAGAAGTGTATTTGGCTCATGGTTCTGGAAAACAGGATGTCTAAAATTGAAGGCTTGTATCTGGTGAAGACCCTCATGCTATGTCATAAGATGGCAGAAGCCATCACATGGTGAGGTAGTACATTAGAGAGACAGAAGGGAGCTGAACTCATCCTTTTATCAGGAACCCCTCTTGCAACAACTAACCCACTCTCAAATCAATGACACTGATCTATTCTTGCAGGCAGAGCCCTTGAGACCTCATCACCTCTTAAAGTTCTCACCTCTCAACATGGTTGTACTGAGGATTAAGTTTCTAACACACAGGCCAGGGTGTAGCTTTTTGGTCAAGTCCTTGCCAAGTGTGTCTGTGAGTGACTGTCTTAGTCACTTTCTTTATTACCGAGACAAAATACTCAACCCCAATAGCTTAAAGAGGGAGAGATTTATTTTGGCTTATAGTTTGAGAAGTTTCGGTTCATGATTGGTAGGATCAAATGCGGAAATGGCATGCCAGAAGGGCCGTGGAGAAGGAAAGCTGCTCACGTCATGGTGGCCAGGAAACAGAGGGAGAAGGGAGAGAATTACTGTTGGACAAAGTTATTCTGTACTCTCTACAACATAGGGTTTAACATTTTTAATATTATGCCATTTTAATAAACTAAGTGAGGATTAGATCATTTGTTTTTGCTTACATTGTTTTTCCTTTAAATATTAAAAAATTTAATGCCCCAAAATATAAGACTAGCCAACATCCATGAATTTAAAGTGGAAATACTTGTACTTTTTGTCTCACATTTTTTTTTTTGTAAAAGAAACAGAATAAGACAGATAAAGCTAAACTTTCTTTTTTCTCATCTCCTGTTCAAGACCTCATCCTCCCCTTTCAGAGAAAACCTCTTTTATGAATTTGTTCTGTATTCTTCTCAGTCCTTATTTTTATACTTTTTACATTTGAAAATATATCTAAGAAAAACAAATACAGGATGCTTTAAGTGTTTAGCATCTGTATGAGTCTTTTATATTATATATGATTTTTGAGCCACAAATACAGTAAATGTTTAAATTTTTAAAATTATTGCAATAAAAGACACATTGCCATTTGGGAAGTCCTCTTTTGTGAGTGTCCTTAGTTACTCCCTCATGGCTGCCTTTTTGTCCTGAATCAATTCAAAACATTTACCTTTCATGGTCATTTTGACTTTGAGGAAGAGCTAGAACTCACATGGTGCCATATCCAGTAAATAAGGTGGATAAGGATGCACTGTAATGTTTTTGTGAGCCTGACTTTCTACTGGATGGTGCTCGACTGCAGCATTCACCATAACTTTGATCACATCTTGTAAAGACATACAAAATAGGACTTCCAGGACTGCTTCAAGGAGTGGCAAGACCAATACAATAAATATGTTCAAAGCAAGGGGGAGTATTTTGAGAGGATTGTCTTTCCTGTAGTGAATTTTTAAAAATGTAAACATCCACTCTATATTTTGGTTCCCCCTCGAAGAGCTATTTTATACCTTTTGAGTAGTTCTGAGTCACTATACATAGATGTATCTTATCCTTTTAACTACTGTACTGTATTTCATTGTCTGTGATTATCCCACAACTTTTTTTTATTAATCCTCCTATTTGATGAACATTTAGATTTTTCCCTAATCTTTTATTGCAATAAACTGTGCTGCAGAGAACATCCTTGCACATATCTATGACAGTCTTTAGGGCTTCTAGGTAGCAAATAATTTGCTATACAATGAAGAATATACTTTCCAGCTTTACCAGATATTGTCAAATTGTTCTCCAAAGTGGTTGCATCAATAAACACCATCAGCAGCAGTGACATTAAGAGTTGTGCCTGCTTCTGCCTCATCAGCCTCTGTGCCCTTCTTCTCCATGTTTCCCATCTCTGTCCCTGATGGCTTCTTTTGTTGCATGGTTTCTGCTACCTCATGCATTCTGACTATACCACATTCTCTCTTGTTTTCATTTCAGCTTGGCTTTCAGAAAAGAGCAACTGATTAAGTCTGCCTGTACTGCCTAATAATTCTTTTCATAATTATAATGCATAAATGATTGTGTATTTGTTTAATATTTATCTTCCCTATTAGATTCTAAGCTCTACATGAGGACTTTTCTGCTCAGCTTATTTCTCTATCCTTAGCATCTAATGTGATGCTTAATAAATACTTGTTAAAGAAATTAATGCATTAAAACACCCTAAGACAGACTCCATTTTGATGCCCAACATGCATCAATACGAGGTGTCCCTGTCGGGCAGATGACCAGTAAGAGACAGTGTAACGTTGTCATTAGAAACAGAAGTTAGTGCCAGAAAGAGTTGGGTTTGAGTCATGGATCAGCGTCCAATTAAGTGAATATGACACTAGGAGAGTTATTAAAACTTTCTAAATCATAGTTTTGGTCTTGGGAAAAGGGAGGCTACTTCTATCACAGAGTTGTTATGCAAATTGAATGATATAGCTCATATAAAGCACTTAACATGGTATCAAACACATATTACACACGAACAAACATTGCTTATAAAGATATGCGCAATCAATTTAGAGAAGAAGAAGCCCTAGGGGTTAGTAAGCATATGAAGAGAAGCCGAAATTAATTAGAGATCAAAGAAATGCAAATTAAAACCACAATGACACATTGCTTGATACCCATTAGACTGGCGAGATTAGGATAATACCAAGTGTTAGTGGGAAGGTGGGGCTGCCAGAGCCCTTGTGCAGGGCTAGAGGGCCGCAATGTGATGCAAGAATTCTGGAGAACAGTAGGGGTGTACTGCTTGTAGGCAAATTATCTACAAGCAGACTCTGTCTAGCAAAGCCATTTCTGAAATAGAGCTGATATATATTGTCACACAGATCCACGAGAAGAAAAGTGAAGATACCCATTGTAGTGGTATTTGTGGTGAAGGGAGTTGAGGGCTTGCTGGGTGTCCATGACTGGCAGTGTGAGCAGATAGGATGAAGTGGATACACATCACAGAACACTGTGTGGCATTCAAAGGAGCAGAGTGAGTGTAGTTTTGATAGGTTCTAAAAACAGTGCCCAGTGAGAAGAGAAAGAAAAAGAAGATGAGATGCAATGGAACACACACTTTAAATGACACAAAGAACAAAAAGGTATTCAATAAACACAATAGTCTGGCTGCCTAGGAGTTGGGAACTGGAATGAGAGCAAAGAATTGAAATAAAAAGAGATAAATTAAAAAATATAACACAAGAGAGGTGCCCTGCACAGAGGACAATATGATTATATGCTCTATACTGAGGATTACGATTAACTCAAACCTCTATATTTTAGATATAAAATTTAAAAATTATCCAGAGTGATAGCCGAGCAGGATGGGTAGCTAAACCAGATGACCCGTGTGAGATAGAAGTGTCACTTTTACCATGATAGTGTACGAGATCACAGACTTACCTCCCTGCAAAATTGGTGAAAATTATTCCAAAAAACAATCTGTTGATCTCTGGAAATGGCCTAAGGGCCACTGCAGAAAATGAAGAAACATTTATTCAACTAAATCTATTAAAACTTGACAAGCACAGTGAGTATGGTAGTATCTGAAGCAAGATATCTGCTCTTAAGTCGCAGACCAGTAAGGACAGAAACTGTACTCTAGACCACTGTATATGAGAACACAACTCCTGCTCCCCCATCCCTAGTCAGAAGGCTCCTTTTCTTCTTCCTCTTCATCTCCTTTTTATGCGATTTTGCTAAGTTGCCCAGCCCGGCCTTGCACTTTCGATCCTCCTGACTCAGCCTCCTGAGTTGCTGGGATTACAGGCCCGAACTTTTGGGTCTGGAGTAGAGAACTCCCTTCTTTTGAGGGGCTGGTCATCAGCAAGTTCTCATTCTGTCTCCTACTACCTGTTGCTGAAGCTAAATTCTACTTTCATGAAATTTAGAGAATAAATGGAATAATGAATAGTTTTGATGCCTCCATTATAAAACACCATTCTGGGTGCTGGGTATGAGCAGGAAAAGTCCCTGCTTCTGTGGAGTTCACATTTTCAGTGGAGACAGACATAAATTAAGCAAAGAAATACATAAATAGTATAGTATCAGGTGATGGTAAGTGCTATAAAGAAAACACAACAATATAAGGGATAGATAATGGTGAGGTGGTAGAGGTGCTGCTGGCAGCAGAAGACTCTCTAGGAAGGTGCCTTCTGCCTTCTGAGTAGGTGCCCGAATGAAGTAGAGGAAAGGAAGAGTGGGTGTCAGGGGCAAGAGCATTTCAAGCATCAGGAGCTGCATGGGCAAAGGCTCCCCAAGAGGGATCTGTTTGACATGTTGGGGAGACAAGAAGGGGATAGTGTGTGGCTAGAGGAGAGTGGGAGATGGACCCAGTGATCGCCGGGACATCAGAGAGGTGACTGGGGAGCAGAGTAGTTGGGTAGCCTTTGTAGTTGTTCCATCAAGTCAAGGGACATGGCAGCTTGGACAAAGGTAGTAACAATGGAAGTAGAAAAGTAAAATTCTGATCTCATTCTTAAGGTAGAGTTGACAAAATCTTCTGACAGTTTATGGTGGTAGGTATGACAGAGAGGGCAGAAATCAAGAATAAAAAGAGAAAGAAAGAGGAGTCCAAAACCTTCAAGGGATTTTGGACTGTGAAGCTGGAAGAATTGAGGAACCATTTGTTAGGATGATCCTGCTTGGAGGAACAGGACTCAATGTCGATATGGACATGTCCATATGAGGCCAGCCTGACTTTTCCTGCTTGCATAAGTCTAGCATTTTCAAGAATTTGATATTGGCTATGTTGAGTTTGAAATGCTTATTACTCATTCAACTGGAGATGTTGAATAGACAGTTGGAAATATAGGTCTAGAGTTCAAGGAAGAGGTCAGATCCACAAATACAAAGTGAAAAGCAATCAGCATACAGATGGCAACTGAAGCTAAGGACTGGATGAAATTAGAAGCGGTCTGTGGTCTGAATTCAAGGGCACGCGATCACTTAGAGGTCAGGGAAATGAGAAAGAACCGGTACAGAGACTGAGAAAGAGCATCCTGTGAAGCAGAAAGAAAACCAAGAAAGAGTATCATCCCAGAAGCCAAGTGAAGGCTGAAGACAGGGCGTTCCTCAATTGTACCAAGTGCCACTTGGTATCAGGTAACCTGAAGGCTGCGAATAAATCCTCGGGTTTGGGAAGGCAGAGGTCACGATGACCTTGACTAGAATATTCTGAAGACAGAGATGAAAGCTGATGGAATTATGTTCACAGATGAATGGGAGCAGAGGAAATGGAGACTTTGAGAAGAGATACGTGCTGAGTAAGGTGTTGGGATGTAAAGCAATAGCAAACAATGGTATAGGAGATGGAGAGTGATGGGGATCTCTGTTCTGTTTTAAAGCCAGAGGAAGTGAAGCATTTGTGTAGCATTTGGAGCGATCCGTTAGAACAGGAAGAGTTGCCCCTGCAGGAGAGGGAAGGACAACTGAGGACCAAAGCCTGTGACTGGGCAAGAGGGTAAGGACGAGTGCGTGTGGCTGAGGGACAGGAGCAGTTCAGCTCATGCACCCCCAAGAAAAACAGGCAGAGGAGAGATGCACAGATGAGGGTAAAGTTTGATAGATCTGATGGAGGGTATGTGGAAATTCTGTGTTGATCGTTTCTGTTTTCTCAGTGAAATGAGACGAAAGATCATCACTTGAAAACTAAAAGTAGGGAGAGAGCATTGAAGGTTTAAGGAAAGCGTATATACTTAGTTAAAGTTTTATTCTTCTATGAGTACACTCACAGTAAGAAAGATTAAATTAAGTAGACTATCTGGCACTGGTGTGAGAACTCTAATGTTTCTGAGAATCAAAGCTCTCTCCAGCTATCCCTTCTACCATTCCTAAGACATAGCCCTCATTCTCCTGATCTGAGATTGAACTCTAGGTGTCACATCCCCATTCTAAGTAGCAGAACCAAAGTAGATGGGTCAAACTGGGTGTCTGTACTCCTTAAAGAATGTCTCCAAAAACTGCTATATGAAAATTCCATATAAATTCCACTGGCCAAAATTTAGCACTGGCCCACACCAAAATGCAAGGTCAACTGGGAAATGTAGTGTTCATTCTGGGCAGTCATAGGTCCAACTAAAAATTCTACTACTAAGGAAGGAGTACAGAAATGTTGCATGACTGTCAGTCTACGCCATGGGGTGAAATTGTTACCCTGGAGAGTAGAATAAGAAAGTAGGAAAGAGAGTAAAAGTTCTGAGGATCCAAGTCTTATTGCTTCAGTGCAGGTGAGTAGAATAAATTAGGATTTTGTATGGTGAAGTTAATAAAAAACAAAACAAAACAAGGGAGTCGAGGGGTGTGTACAAGGGAGAGATTATACTGATGAAATGTGGAATCTAAATTGGGTGATAAGAAATGAGAGGACAAGAAAAAAATAGAAATTTTAGAGAGCAAAAGAGAAACCAGTGCAGAGAAACCAGGAAGTTAATAAGATTTTTCTTAATATGTTTTCTGTTGCTGTAACAGAATACCCAAAACTGGATAATTTACAAGGAAGAAATTTTATTTTATTTTATTTTATTTTATTTTATTTATTTATTTATTTATTTTTGTGGTGCCGGGGATCGAACTCAGGCCCTTGTGCTTGCAAGGCAAGCACTCTAATCACTGAGCTAAATCCCCAGCCCCAGAAATTTTATTTTAGCTCACAGTTCTGGAAGCTAGGCATTCAGGTGCTGGTAAAGCCTCAAGCTACTTCAATTTAGAGCAAAAAGCAGAAGGCAAGTGAGGATGTATAGAAGAGGCAAGACACGAGGGCAGCCTCACTTTCTAACTACCTGCTCTCTTGGTAATTAATCCAGAGAACAAAATTCATGTGTGAGAAAAGCGTTCATCCCTCTTAACTGCAAAAGGGGATAAGGGATGCTTGACTCAGAGGAGTGCAGCTTTTAGGGAAAGGACAAAGAACGGCCTGGAAGCAGCATGGAAAAACAGGGAGCAACCGGCTGCACACCAGACTGTGGCACACAGGTCGTGGAAACATAGCAGCTATCACTCAAGGAGGCCCCGGGAAGCAGGCACACAGGGCAGAGCCTGGATTCTGAGTGGGAAGATGATGGGAACGTTCAGATAAGGTCTTATGTCTGCAGATGGTAGTATGCATTCCAGAGGGCACGGTGGAAGGGTATTGTGTATGGAGAAGGGGAAACTACACAGTATTTGTATGGAATGCTTTCATATGGGATATGAGTAAGATAGGAAGGGAGATAAACAGGGTTATTGGACCTGATGGGATTAGTCCCAAAAGGCTTTGGGGGAACACCTGTCACCAGTTCTACAGGAACCAAATCCCCCTTGCGGGGATTAGCTTCCTAGGCAATGTTGCCCTGATGTTGGCAGGTATCTCACCAGGGACAGATGGAGGTCTAGGGGCTTGTCGCAACCATGGGGGTCAGGTTGACAGTGTGCAGGCTTTGGGGGCTGGGAACTGCAGAGTGCTGCTCCTCATGGAATTTGTATCGGGGGTCTCACAGTGGAGTCAAACTGAGATAGTCCTTCTCGGGTCATCTCAAGAGATGCTGAATGAAAACACATGGAAAGTGGGGGGAAGATGCAGGAAACACAAGAAGCACAAATTCAACCTATTCCTGATTTAAATCCAGGATAGATGGACACTTCTTTCACATAAAAATAAAACCAATGACATGCTTAAAATTTAAAAAGCATTCTTGTTAAGACCATGAATAAGAAAATAATGCCCTCTATCACTACAATTATTCCACATTGTTTTAAAGACAGTGCCACACGTGTAGAATACAAGACATACATATTGGAAAGGAAGTTGATAAACAATTATTTTTAGATATGAGTGTAAACCTGGAAAAACTGAGAAGTAGTTAAAAACTTAATAACCAAAACAAGAATTGAAGTAAAATGCCTTGTTAAAAAATTTTTAAATAAAAATCATTACCTTTTATATTAACAATAACCAGCTAGAAAATGTAATGGGAAAAAAGCCATTCTAATAACATTCACAATAACAACAGATAAAATACCCAGAAATAAATATGGCAAAAGATGCAGGTAGGGTCTTCATGAAAAGAAAGTGAGTAAGTGAGTATCTAGTGAGATTTATTTTTTTTAATTGCATAAATAGAAAGATATGCTGATCGTGAAATAAGATGCTTAGACTTTGTAATTATATCAATTTCTCAAATTTAATCTATAAATTCACTAAGATTCCAACCAAAACACAAACAGGCTATTTAGGAAGAATTTGACAAAATAATGCTTACGTTCATCTTGAGAACAAACCACGTGAAATAGCTGGAGAAAGTGTGAAAGGAAAAGAAGCATTATGCATAGAGAGCTAGATATGAAGATATTGTCAGAAATTAAAATGTATTATGAAGCTGAAGTAATTTAAAAATCTATGGGGCAGCTAGAATATAGGAATAGAAAAATAGAGTCTAGAAATAAACCCAAATAAATATGGGACTTTGGAATATGCTGGAAGTGTCATTT
Organism: Hystrix cristata; assembly: GCA_004026905.1. Taxonomy (NCBI): domain Eukaryota; kingdom Metazoa; phylum Chordata; class Mammalia; order Rodentia; family Hystricidae; genus Hystrix; species Hystrix cristata. The sequence goes on from PVJO010014002.1 coordinate 32,036, forward strand.
CAATTAAGTACTGGTATATTATTTTTAAAAATGAATTTTGGGCCCCTGGCAAGTCATTTTGGCAGGCAGAAGACTCAGAACTCCACCTGCTTACCACCTGCCAGGCACAAACTGAGAGCAGATTCAGTGTCACTGAACCTGGAAAGTGGGCAGAAAGAAGTCGAATTCACATCTGGCCTTTCAATACTGTATATTAATATATGCACTTTAGGTACAGAGCTCGGCAAGGTCTCTGTGGGAAGGTGCAGGAGGGAAGATGAAGTGCAGAGAACTTCAGAGGGCCACAGGCTCCATGGCTCTGGGTGGAGGAGGTCCATGGAGGTGGATGGGGCACAGGGAGTGCGGAGCCTAGTGGAGAGAAGGTTCCAGGTCTTCGAGGCAGGCGACTGGCAGGTTGAGGAAGGTCACGGACCACAGCAGGCTTCAGGGTCCACTCTTAAATGCCATGAGAAGACATTGGTGGGCTCTAAGCCCCTCGAGGTGGCATGCGATAATCTGATTTGTATTTTCACACTGCGAAATGGCTAAGATGGTAAATTTTATGATATATGTATTTTACCATGATTTTCAAAATGCTAACTTGAAAAGACATCCCTGTGCCTTTTGTACGAACAAGAACTGAATAGTAATTACTCCTTTTAGGGGACTTGTTTCCAATCCAGTTCACTACTTTGACCTCAACCCTGCCCAGTCATTTGTATTCATATATGCAACCTGCCTGGCTTATCTGTGCAATCTGTCTGCACATTTGTGTTTACAGCTCTTGTCTTACAATGAAATAAATTCCAGATGATAAAAGATTCAAATAGAACATTTATTAACAGAAGAAAATATTGGTGATTATTTTAATCTTGAAGTTCAGAAAGGTTGCTCTAAGTATGACAACAATCCAACCACAGAAAAATCTTTCCACTATTGGTTATAGAAACCCTGTAAAGGGGGAACAAAGCAAAAATCAGAGAAAGTAAAATAGAAGACATGGGAATTAACTGGAGTTTCACTAAGACTAAAAACACTTAATAGCTATTATTTGCCGAGCATGCATAGTGTGTCAGTGCTGTGAAAAGTACTCTACATTTATTACTTTGTTTGTTCTCACAATGGTATGCTTACAATAAAAGTCTTATTTCATTTGTTTTTGGTAGACAAGAAACCAGGACTCAGAGTAAGCAAGATACTAACCCAAAGTCACACAGCTGGCAAATGGAAGAATTGGAATCTGATCATATGCCTGAGCTAGATGTCTGTGTTTGCTCACCCAAATCCTCTCTCACCCTTCTCCATCTGCATTTGCCGTGGAGAGTGGGACTGTTAGGCATTTCTTCAACCATTTCGCTGCTCTACCATGTTTTGCCACTGGGAGGTGCTTGTAGATGAAAGAGAAGGACGTTCGTTTCCCCACCCTCCTTTCCACTGGGCTGCCATGGTGTGTGCGTGTGTTTGTGTGTGTGTGTGTGTGTGTGTGTGTGTGTGTGTGTGTGTGTGTGTGTTTCCTGATATGGGTTCTCACCAAGCTACATTCCCAGCCCTTTTTAAAGTTTTTATTTTAAGATAAGGTCTTACCAAGTCACTAAGTTGCCCAAGCTGAACTTGAACTTGCTATCCTCCTGCCTCAGCCTCCCAAAGTACTGGGATTACAGGTGCGTGCCACCATTCTTGCTGTTTCTTTTTTTTTCTGCAAGCCCCAATTCTCATCAGATCTTTCTCTTTTTTATTTTAAGTTTTTTCACATCTTCCTAGTTTCCCTTCTCTTGCCCTTTCTGATTTGCGTGGTTCTGACCCCTGCTGTCCCCAGGCTCCTCTGCACTGCCTCCCGCTGGCTTCCTGCAGACGGCCCATGCCTTTGCACAGTCTCTATATTCTGCTCTTTGTCATTCCTCTTGTTTGCTGTGTGCCTTCTCTTCCTGCTGGGACCTGGACTGATCCAAATTTGAGTCTGATGACTGAGTCTTTCTCAGCAGGGGCCGTGGTTTGAGAACAGAGTGGGAATGAGGCAGGCAGCAGGGAGGCTGGGTGGCAGGTGGCAGGTGGCAGGAGAAAGAGTTGTAAGGGCATTTCGGGATCAGACAAGGACAGAGCTCAGGGAAAGGCTGACAGGTTCTAAGACTCCTTGGCTTTTAAATGACCCAAAGCAGCTAACTATTCATTAGCCAGTGTGGCAGTTTCCCGAGAGCCACTTTGGCCTAGGAGAAATGAACTCAGCTTGGGTGCACTTGGGGCTGGGCCGGGTATGGGAGGAGGGCACTGCTGGGGTTGCAGAGGATGAGAGGAGCAAAACGTTCCAACAGCTCCTGTTTAACACGAACCCTTTTTCTTTTTGTGCATCCCCTGGGTTACTCGGCAAGGTCTTTCACATGCCACTCCCCACCCCACCCCCAGGCCCTAGCGACCTTTCCTCTCTGGCTGTGGCACTCCAGAAAATCTCAGCTAAAGATTGATGGCTTCATAACCTGCCTGGAGTCCTTGTGCTACTGTGGCCGCGTCGTGAATCATCGATGCCACATCGCCCTGCTCCCACCCAGCAGGACCCGAAGGACACTCCTGAGTGTGGGCGGCCCTGGAACTCTTGCTGGACACTGGGGCTGTGGCCGTGGGGAAGGGGGCAGTGTGAGGAGCTGCAGGGGGACCCAGCTGCTAGGAGCTCCCACAAGCTCTCACTCTAGTGCAACATACTGCCCATTTTTCCTGAGCATTTCTACGGTTTTAATTTAATAGCTATCACCATCACACCACAATAGTGACAATTTCAGTTTATTGAATCAGGCACTTACTTTAAATCAGTCTTTAGACTCGTTTTCTAGTTTGATTCTCTGGGCAGAAATGCAAACTCGGGATTCTATGTGTATTTTACTGTTGGGAAGTGGTGAGCTGCAGAAGCAAACACTCTTCCAATTCCAAAACCTGAGCTCTTTCTGTTTGACTCTGTTTCATGGATTCCATTTCTTCCCTATGTTGGGCGTTTATGGTTTCCATCATTTTCCTATCCTTCTCTATTTTTTTTTTTATCTGTATCTGCTCTGGAGTCACTGATCATGTCTTTCATTGTGGAAATTATTTCTGTTTTGATTTTGTTCTAGAGCCTCATTCTTCTACTTTGTTACTTCCACTGTTAGCACTTCCAAGAGTCCAGGTGGGTGGCTTTCAGATTGTTCCACCTCATTACTGCCCGGGTTTGCTTTTGCTGAGCTGGAGGTCTGGGGTTGCATCTTGCTTGCATGTCTTCCTTCTCTCTCTCTTTCTTTCTTTCTTTCTTTCTTTCTTTCTTTCTTTCTTTCTTTCTTTCTTTCTTTCTTTCTTTCTTTATTTCTTTCTTTCTTTCTTTCTTGATTTCTTTCTTTCCTTCTTTCTTCCTTTCTCTTTCATTCTTTCTTTCTTTTTAATTTAATTCCTGAGCTGAAGCTTGTGAATTGCCTATGGCAGGTAGCTGTATTGCTAGAATTGAGAACGCTTTGGAAATGACTCCTTCCTCAGAGATGTCTTCCAAGTGTAGCTGGTTTTTGGGTTTTGAATCTGTTGCAAAATCCTACCTCTTCAGTTTGTTGGGGCTGAGAAGTTGCTGTCTATTTGGCTAGCTCCTGGTTCTTTGGTCCTGGCCTATAGTGTTATTTATGACCCTCAGGCAAGCTCAGTCTTGGCATACAAGGAAGAACAACTAATTAGAACAATTCTGTCACCTTGGTTAAAGTAGTAAAATCATTAATAACAATAGAATCAAACACAGCCTAGAAAATGACTGACTGTGGTAACTCCTAATTTGCCACATTTAGCCATATGAACTAGATTTTTGGTTATGTAACAGTACCTAAAATAAACCAGAAACTTGTGTACAGTAAATATGCCCTCGATATGGTGATTTTACCCTCAGGGAAGAAAATTCAAAAGGGATTAAGGGGAAAAGTAGAGAAACAGAAGAAAAGGAAGAGATGAGAAGCAAAGCAGGGGGACAGGGGAAGATTATGGAAACTTGGGGAAACTAGTAAAGAAAACAGGAGAGAAAGCAAGAAGGAAGAAATAAAAACAAGGACAGAACAAAACAATCACAACTAAAAACTAGAAACAAATTTCACATTCATTTAAAATAAAAAAAAAAACAAGAAAAAAGAGAGGTGAGAGAAAAAAAATCAGGAACAACAACAGCAGGGGGAAAAAATGTCTGCTTCCAGGAATGTCTCTGCTATCACTTGTAGACAGAGTAGGCAGGCCCAGGTCCATGGTGATTAATCCCAGCAGTAGATTTATGGCAGGGTAGTGGGTATTCCCAGCTGGGTTCAATGGCAAGACTTCACCACCAATTCCACTAAAGTTCATCCTGGCTGTGAGGTTGAAACCCAATTTGTTCAGCTAGAGACACACTGTGTGTCTCCCACCGGCTTGGACTCAGCTCCCTGCCTGCTTGAACTTAGCTCCTTGCCCTCCTGCCAACTTGAACTTGAACTCGGCTTCACCTTGCCCCAGCTCAGAGAGCCACGGGCAGCTTCTCTGAGTTCTGAGCTCAACTGGCCCCTTTCTAAGACGGCAACTGGCCGATCACCCTCTGGGGTGATCTGAACCCAAATAACTCACCAGCCACCTCAGTCCACTGTGTCTGCCACTGCCCTCCACTGGCGTGTCTTTCCATGGAGGCCTCTGGGGTTGGCAGTAGTCACTGTGTGTCTGCAGGTTTGAGCCGCCTCTCCCATGCTGTGAGCCAGGATTCTGGGAGGAAACGCTATCCACCATCTCCTTCTGCGCTGAAGTCTCTCTTTGTGCTCTCCCCATGGGCTTCAATTCTCACTTCAGATAGCTGCTGGGTTCTGGGAACTCATTTTCCTCCTTCTTCTCTTCCTTAAATTGCTATATTCCAGCGTCTGGACAACAAATCTCAGAGAGGGTATTTCTCAGCTGTTTATTGCTCCACCATCTTCCCAGAAGTCCAGCTCTTTCTAATGTACTTTCACGGCCCTGGAATGGACATCGAGCTGTAGAGAAATCTCTTTTGTCTTGAGTTCTTTTCTTCCAAACTGAAGACCTCCTCAGCAGTGGCTTCCACTGGCCCTCTGTTCCAAGCTCTGAATTAGTTTCCTAGGGGTACTGTAACAAAGCACCACAAGCAGGTGGCTTAAATAGCAGAAATTCCTTGTCTCACAGTGCCAGAGGCTTGAAGGCCAAGATCAAGGTGTTGAGCAGGCTGTGCTCTCTCTGAAGGCACTAGAAAAGTTCTCCTCCAGGTCTCTGTCTGGCTTCTGGCTGTTCTTTGGCTGGCGACAGCGTCACTCCAGTCGTTCTCCCTGTGTGCATGTCTCTGTGTCCAAACTTCCCTTTTGTGGGGACACCAGCCCCTGTGGAATAAGACCCGCTATCATGACCTCGTGCTAACTTGATAATCTGCAAAGATATCATTTCCAAATAAGGCCACACTGATGAGTGTGGGGGGCTAGGATGTCAGTAACTTTGAGGGACACAATTCAACCTCTAACCATCTTTCTCATATATTCCTTGCCTTGCCTGCAGTGCCACAGGCTTCCTGCCCAGATGCTCAGGGATCACCTTGGGCTTCAGTCACAGGAACATGGGGATGGAGAGGAGAGTGGGAAGTAAGGGATCTTCTTTTGGGGTGGGGATCAGGGCTGAGGAAAAGGGAAGAGCAGCAGCAAATCCATCTGCCCTTTGCTGCCCTTGAGGAGAGTTAGTGCTGCAAGAAGCTTTGGGCCTGGCTAACTCTTGGCATCTCCATTTTCTGAAATGAGGGTTTGCAGCAGGAGCTCATCAGAGCACGCAGATTACTATTAGCGATAGCACCTCACAAGCACTGTACCTGTTGTCCCCCTTCAGCGAGTGCCAGACAGCCTTCCTGCCGGGGAAGCGTGGCGCACAGGGCCCGGCTCCACCAGCAGACTCAGTATCGCTCCCTGCCTGAGAGCCTGGCCACTCAATATCTCCAAAGATAGAGATCAATCCCAGTGTGCCAGAGAGGAAACCGATCAGTCGAGGAAGAGAAGGCACTGCTTAGAGATGAACCGATCTAGGGGGAGAAAAAATTAACAGCAGCTAATTCTGTCACACTTAATTTAAAGTCTTCCCAGTAAGAGGTTTAATCTAGATTGAATAAAGTAGAATCTGTACACTTGCTGGTAACTGGAAAACTCTTGATGGAATTTTGCAGGAGTTGGTGATCGTCCAGTTTTCTTATTTCCTGCATATCTCTGGTCCGGTTGATGATTATTATTGCTGGAGTGCCAGAGTCTGCAAAAGGTTTTGCATTTGATAACAACCCTGGATAAGATGGGAAGCTTCATGTTTGAATTCAAATGACAGGTTCAAGCATACACACCCCTTATTTACTCCTCATTCACTATTCATTCAACAAACATTTAATAAGCAGCTATTATGTGCCAGGCTTTGTGGTAGGCCAGTGTGGGGGTCACAGTTATGAATAATTATGATTTCTGCTCCTCAAGTGCTCTTGGTCTATAAAATAGAATTGCAAATGATGAAGCCACCACTCAGAGCAATAAGCACTCTGGCAGACATTTGAGTAGCGTGTTTTGGAAAATGGAGAAGAGGGCTAATTAATTCAGGGATGAGGGTGAGATGCCGGTTAGGAAAGTCATATTTGAGGTGCATTTTGAAGGATCCATAGGATTTTCTAGGAAGACAGCACTTGTTTTTATCTCCGCTGTACAATGGAGGGCCAGCAGGGTTCAGTAGCATTTCCAAGGATCTGGATCATTAATGGCAGAACCAGACTTCAACCCTGGGGCCTGATCACAGAGGTGATGCTCTTTCTGTGATTCTATCCTGACCATTTACAGCCCCGAGATTAAGGACCTTCTATTTCGGGAGGCTGGAGAAGAAAGCCCGCAGCTCAGGCTCATCCCCGAGCAGCTGCCGGCCGACTGCACAGTGCTGCCAGGCGGGGCTGTGACTCCGGACACCGGGCAGGCCGTGGGCTCAACCCTTGTGGCCGGCAGCACGTGATAGTGATACACAGCCATCCTCCCTCACAGGCCGGCTGCATCGCTTCCTCCAACAACTGAACTGATTAGAGGGAAACTTCGACTTGATTAGTGATTATTGTCTCTGTGAAGCCGTGGCGTTAAGCCTGCTCATTTTGAGGAGGGGAGGGATGTTTTGAAAAAGCACCAGCAGGCATCTCATTGCCTGAGTGAAATGCAGGCTCGTCTCAGCCTCTCTCCACATCTGGTTTTCTCTGTTTTGCTTCCAAATTAGTGTCGGCCCTTCCCTGGAGATGGCTGGGCAGGCCAGGCAGAGCCGGGTTCCTCCCTACACTACTCCTCCATGCAGACAGGCCCCTGGAGCTGTGCGTCTTGGATTGTGGCAAAGTCCTCTCGGTGCCCATTACTGAATTCAGAGTCACAGAAACCATGCAATCCCTGCACTAAGTCCCCCGGCATCTGTAGGGGTGAGGTCCACTGTGCCCAAGCCCTCAGATTATAGTCAGATGTACCCGAGTTCAAGGCCCAAACCACTGCAACACACAGGCCCTTGGGAAAGTCCATGACTTCTCTGTGCCTTGGTTTCCTCATTTGTACAATGAGAACAAGAGTAGTACACACCTAGTTAGGTTAGGTAGAGGCTCAGATGAAGTAATACACACAAGGTGCTTAGCACAGTACACGGCGTATGAGCATGTGAAGTGTCTATAGTTGCTATTGTAGTCATTAACCATGAGAGCCCCAGCTTAGCTATTTATGATCTGTGTGGCCGCAGGCAAATCCCTCACATATGTGATGTGTAGAGCCCCACAGCGGCATTTCATCTGAGCTCTCGGAAATGGGAGGAGCAGTCTGGATCCTGGGGAAGTTCATACCAAAGAGAAAGAAGAGCAGGACTTGGAGACTTGAGGCGCTCCAACCCTACAGCAAACAAGATGGCCAAGGCCAGTTGTCAAAAGCCCAGGGACTCAGAGACATGAGCAGTGTGGGGAGGGTTTGCCAGAGACTCCACAGACAGGACTGAAAGAGCAGACAAGCAGCTCTCAAGTGGCTGAGGGAGGGCAACGAAAGTGTACTGAGTGCCTGCAAGGTCTCCTCCATCTACCACCCTGTCACGGGCCAGTGACGGGGCAGCGCTAGCCTGGCCCAAGCTCGGAGAGGTTGTGGGGCAGCTTCTGAGGAGTGTGGAGCTGGGTTCCTTCTGCCTCACATGCCTGGATGCTTGCCACTGTGCCGACCACCTTCTCCCCTTTTGAGTGCTTCCCCTTTGACCTCCTTTCTGGTGGGATAGAGCTGAGGCTTTGTGGTCCTCTGAAGTCGGGCTTCTTCCTCACCCGGCATCTGCAGGGGTGAGGTCCACTGTGCCCAAGCCCTCATATTGCTGCATCATTGTTGGTACCATCTTCTACCCTCCCAGTACTCAGTAATGCCCAATACTGAGTATGTGCCCACTAAACGCGAATTGCTGCACATAGGTGATATAATGCCTTATTACAAAATTAGATGCTCTTTGTTAGCCCCTCTCAGAAGAGGCATCTGGGAATACTTTTCAGAGCACGTAGAGGTGCTGTCCCTGCTCCCTGGCTCCATCTTACATGTTCCAAGTATGTTCTGACCCCAGTCCAGTGCCCCTCAGTCACTCCCCCAGGCCACTGTAGACACTAGGCTTACATCTCCCGCCCTCCTGTGCACCTTTCTTCCCTTTTTCTCTTTTCTTCTTTTGTCCATTGTCTCTTACTCTTGATGTTTTCCATTCTTCTAACTCTTGCTGTTTGCTTTAGTCTTGTGACCTTCTCCCTTGCAACCTCTCTGCAGGGCCTGTCCCCAGCAGACATGGACATTGCTCTATGTCTTAGGGTACTTGCTTTGGTTCTCCTGCAAAAGCAGAGTATAAACTCACCTCTTGTTCCTGGGCCAGGCTGGCCTGCAGCCACAGCAGTAAGAAAAGCCCCAGCTGGGGGTTCCTCCAGCCCAGCTGCATGCTGGCCTTATAGCATCAGGCAAGGCACTGCAACTCTGAGCCTTGTTTTCATTTTTGGTCCACTTTCCTCTTGGAACTGTGGTGAGAGTCAATGAAGGCCCAGCCAGACCCTGTGATGTGACAGAGACCTGCTGTTTTTCATGGCACTTTGATTCAGGTTCTGGCTTTCTGTGTGACTTTGGTTAAATCATGATTCGTTAGCCTCAGTTTCTCTACCTGCAAAAATAAATATCTCCCAGGGTTATAGTAAGAATTCAGCTTGGCGATGATAGGAAAATGCCTTAGAAATGCTAAAGCTCTAGTCTACAGTTTTGTGGACAGTGCCTTACACTGTCCTACGCCCACGGCCTCCCACTCAGAAAGGACCGGCCACTTCCCCAGGCTGTGTGTGAAGGTCCCCTTTCTCCCGCCCCTCGCAGGGGACTCCGTCTACTTCCTCACACCAGCCACCTTCTCTGCCAGTCTGACCGCCTCGCCCCGGGGGACCGAGCTGAGCAGTTCCCGTGTCCAAGAGTGGAGAGTCTGGCCGTGTTGGGTTTGTCCGCAAACTCCTGGCAGCCAGGCTGCTGATTTATCTCCTGATGCACTCTTTACCATCTGTTTTTATATTGCTTTCAGCACAAGATAAGTGGCTCCCATACAGCGCTGAGCTTCAGAGATTGCAAAGTTCATGAGTTTGCAGAATTTATGATAAGGCAGAGAATTGTCTTAGTGCATCATTCATGTGTGCAAGGTCCAGAACGAAATGTTGCTGCTTCCAGATGTTTCCTTCCTTCTTCCTGTCCTCTCTTCAGGAGGTAGGGATGGCCGGCCAGCATCCCTGCTTTCCATTCTGGACCTTGTGAGAGCTTCAGTTCCTTCCTCATTTCTGCAGGGATCCCATAATGAGCATCTTTCCAAAGGAAGAGGAAGGAGAAGGGGAGAGGCTAGAGGGGCTGATCATGGTACTGACCACTGAGCCTGGTTGGCGGGCCACCATGGGTTAGGTCTTTGTTTTTTACAAAATTTCACAATCTAGTGTGATAATGTGTATCATAAATTACAAATATTGTAGTTATAAGAGCAAAATTGATTATTTGAAGAGTGCACGTCTCCATTCCACGCCTCTCTACATTTCGGAACTTGATGAGAAATGTCCATTTGATTCTTTCATTTCTCCTTGAACAACGTGAACGAAAGTTCAGGCTTTAAATTACAACAGTTTGGGTTGGGATCTCAGCCCCTTCCTTTACTGGTTGGTTATACCGGGACAAATTATTTAACACATTTGAGCTTCAAATTCTCCATTTGAAAAACAGAGCTAATAATAGTATCTATCTTGAAGGTTATTGAGGATTAAATGAGACAGTGTGCGTAAAAGTCATAGCACAGTCCCTGGAAACAGAGTGAGCACTCCTTACATATTTGCTTTTATTACTAACAGTTGCGCCTTCTGTGTCAGGCCCATGGATACCTAAAGCAGAGTGACACAACTCTGCTTGCAAGGAGTGTTGTCAGTGGTTTTGGCACACACCACAGAGACACGGCCGAAGGTCTCTGTGGGGTGCTCTGCTTCTGAAGAAGGTGAGCAGGCTTTTCAGGTGGAGGGGGAGAGACAGTCTTGAAGATGTGGCTTTTGGTTGACTGGCAGGAGGAAGGTTCAGTCAGGTGAAGAAGATGGACAGCATCCTAAGAAAGGGAGATGGCACGGCACAGTCTCAGAGGCAGCCTAGCCATGAGTGGCTCGGTAACTATGTGAGGCTGAGTATGGTTGCAGAGATGAGATCGTGTGGAAAATGTGCAAAATGAAAAGGAGATGATGAAGGTAATCTTGCACGGGGCTCACACATTATGCCTTAGCACTCCATCCATGGTGAGCCACGGGAGACAGTCACTCATTTATCTAAGTGAAGCTACCAAGGATTCAGTGCTCCCCACATGCTGAGTATTGAAAGGTGTTTCACACACACACATTATTCTCCATTTATATGTCATAGCAACCCTGTAAAATAGTGTCTTATTGTGTCTATTTCACAGATGAGAATATTGTGATTAAACCACCTGATTAAGAATGTGCAAGTGGTAAAGTTGAAATTTCTATATAGATCTTTCTGACACTAAAGCCTTTTACTACTATTTTATGCTAATCCCAAGCTGGCTGAATCAGCCCCTTCGATACAGTAAGCACCCGAATGTCGTATTTTAGGATTAAATGGTATGGCTTATACCTGACAGCAAGACTGGTGAGACTCTGACCTGGAATGACCAGGGTGGAACAGGCATTGGGTTCTGGATGGCAAACTCTGTATGTGAATTTATCAGGCCAGCTCAGTAAGTAGGTGGCAGCAGAGCAAATGACTCCTAGTTATAATGGCAGGTGTTTTGGCCAGTGTGCAGAACTACTTGCAAGTATTTGAATAATCACAAGCCCTGGCAAATAATATGGAGGCTTTAGGAGCTCCTGTGCCCAAAGTCCTGCAGAGGTGTGGATTAAAAAGATTATTCTGAAACATATACCTCCTTTGCAGACTTATCTCCTAGGCTACTGACCCATTTCTGGATCATTCCTGTTTCTCGTGACATCCCCAGACTTCTGCTCATGCTGTTTCTAATGCCTCTCCAGTCTTCTTGGCTCAAAGCAGTCTGCCCTCCTTTTGGGGCTTTCCTCATCTGTACTGGGAAATTCATTCTGGCCCCTTGGTTAACAGCCCAAGGTGTGTAGCTTGGTCCCCAGAGTTCTTCTTACTCTCCTTGGGTGGCCCTTATATAGCACACATTTGCCTTATAAGCAGCGTAAGACAACATCAAGTGACAAGTTGTAAGAAAATGACCAGGACAAGTCCTGGGCTGGGAGAGGAAAGAGGAAAGAGGCAAGTAATCAGAAGAGGTATTGGCTGAAGGGCCGCGGGCCAAGTCCACTTCCCAGAACTGGGTGCCACATCTGGGTCTGACAGTGGCAAGCACATGGCAGGGTCCCAGCTGCACTAGTGCATTGCCCAGGAGCAAGGTGCCCCAACAGAGCATAGGAGGGAGACAGGGACTGAGATCAAATTTCAAGGAGAGGCAAGTCAGAAAGGACACAAAAATCCTCAGCTCCGTGTTAGGCACTGAAACCACCTTATCGTCATGATGTACTTTTTTGGGATCCTCCTGGCGCCTCTATGTTCTAGGAATGTAGACATTCAACAAATCTCCTTGAGAATCAACCAAGAGGGTTCTTGTAATGGTGATTCATCTAGGCAAAAGCCTTATGAGTGTGCCTGTGCGACAGGGGAAGTGTAGGGAGGGACCGCTACGGTGACACAGAGGTTGAGGGCAGAAAGAAGGGAACTGAAGCCAGTGTGCCCTGTGCTGGCCCCTGGGCGCCTTATCATTCTCAGTCCTCATGCAGTTCCCCCTTCACAGATCAGGAAACCGGTCTCAGCGACGTCAAAGGACTCAGCCAAGGTCACATGAATCATGCAAAGCAGAGTCGTAACTGGAGTTCAGGTATGTCCGACTCAGAGACTCCCTCTTCTAGACACGGGAGGTGACTTCTGACCTGCGACCAACCCGGTACTGACGAGCGCAGGCCCAGCCTTGTCACTCACTCACAATCCCGGAGTTGCTGACTTTCCAACAATGAGCTCCCGAAAAGGGAAAATTCGTTAGAACTCACATGGCAGAATTTTGGCTTCCTAATTGCAGTTTTGACTAGGATAGTTTTTTTAGATCTGCTAGATCTATGCTGTCCGATATGATAGCCACTATCACATGTGGCCCTTGAATGTGTGAAATGTGCTTAGTCTGAATGGAGATGTGCTGTTGGTGTGAAATACAAACCATATATCGAAGACTTAGTATAAAGAAATAATGCAAGCTATCTCATCCAGAATGTTTCAATGATTACATGTCAAACTAATAATATCTTGGATATTTTGGGTTAGATAAACTATCTTATTAAAATTAATTTTATCTGTTTGTTTTTCTTTTACTCCTGTGACTACTGTCGAAATTTGGATTCCAAATGTGGATCATGTTTGTGCACTGGATTGTCTTTCTAGTAGACATACTACTCTTGATAACAACATTCTTACTTTCCCTATTTCTTTCATTTGAAACATGCTTACCAATGACAACTTGTTTTTATTGAAGATTTATTATGTCTCAGAAGTCTATGTAGGTAATATATAATTTCTATGTAAGTGTGTGTAATATGTAAGTGTCATTATCCCCCTTTATACAGATGTAGAAGAAGATAAGAATCAGGCTGATTAAATCCAAGGCCAACCAATCTTGGGAAGCAGTGTATAATTGCAAGTATGGAATCTTGGCCAGTTGACTTGGGTTCCTTCGTGTCCTTCAGCATAACACTCTGTGCCTCAGTTTCCTGTTCTGTACTTGGAGATAAGAACAGAACCTACCTAGACTAGTTAAGAAAATTCAGTAACTCCCTACATGTTAAGCACTTTCAACAGTGCCTGACACATACAAAAACAAATAGCTATTAGCTATTAGTAATCATCAAGTGAGATTATCTGGGGTCTAAACCTGCTCTAACATTCTTTCCACAGATGTGCCTGTTGAGTGTCTTTAGCAGGCCAGATGCCGTGTTTTGCTGGTACGAGTATATAACATAAACAGGAAATAGACTTGTCCTCCGGGGGCTGGCAGTCCATAGAGAATGTAAGAAATGTATATGAAAACTACAATGAAAGGTAAAAGGTAAGTGATGGTCCAAGAATGATGGCATGAGAGTTGTAGATGATATGCTGTATGAACTCAGATTAAGGTAGGGTCACTCTGACTTGGAACCAACAAGAGGAGGATGCTTGCAGAGGAAGAATTTGAGCAGGATCTTAAAAATGCACGAGATAACACAAGGCAAAGATGCAGGTCAGGAGCAGAAGAATAAAGGCAAGGCAGTAAAGACAAGCTTGGGGAAGGGCGCTGCTGGAGGAAGGGTTTGTGGCAAACCAGGGGACAGACAAGGCCGTTCAGCAGGCTGGGGCAGACCCCGGACGGCCAGCAGTCCCAGGCTGGGGAGCTCGTCTGAGGATCATCCTCCCAGCTGCTGTCCATTGCTGGGCAGATCATTTCCCTGGCGACCAGCCAGAGAAACAGGTGGGGTTGAGTCCATCTGCCCTGCTCTCCTTCAAGCTGTGCTTCCTCCACCTGTATAAGGACGCTCTCTTCTAATCTGCACAAACGTACCCCGAGCATGTCAGCCTTGTCACTAGTTTACCCCTTTACCTGGCTCACTGACCACAAGCACTTCATGGTGTCACCTTCTCCATTCAAGGGGCGGAGCTTTCATTCCTTACGCCCTGAAGCCACTAAAAGCCTTCTCTTAAAAAAAAAGTCCCACCCTGTAGAGAGCCTCCTGGAGAATAGGTGTTCTCCCTGCTCTCCAAAAACAATGAATGACAGCTGCATCCCCAGCTGCTCACCATCATTTCCATGCAGGGTGGCATTGCTGATGTGCCCTGGATATCTCAGTGTCACGGCAGAAGAAGCTGCAGGGTCACCTCCCAGAGCCCTCGGCTTGTGTTTATTCCCAAAGCCGGTGTCTGCCATGACCCCAGCACCAGCCCTGCTCCCACAGGGCCAAACCAGAACATGGCGCCTGGGCTGTCACCTCCCGCAGAGCTCGGCTCTCTCAAATTGAGTTACTCACTGCTCCTAACTTTGCCATCATCATTTCCTTCTGCAGCCTATTAAAACTCTATCCCTGACTAATGTAGCTGAACACACTGCTCCCACCCTATTCTTCTGCCAGCAGCATCTGTACAAAAAAATCAGCTTTGTCAGGCAGGCTTCTCTTTCCCTCTCTCCCTCTCTCTTCTCTTCTCCTCTCCACAGTCTACTCAGTAATCATCCCCTCCCTCCCCCAAATTTTCCAGAAAGCTCTCCATGCCCTTGAGCTGTCCCCAGCCTGGGTTCGAGCACTCCGGCTGGCCATTTGTCTCTCACCCTGGCAGGTGGCAAGGTCTCCCCTCACCCAGCTGCTACCTCCACCAGCCCATATGGGCAAACAATATGCTTTCTATAGAAGCCCTTGTAGGTCCTATCCGACATGACACACCGGTTTCCAGTCTTGCCTCAGCATTTATGTGTGAGAAAGGAACAAATCAGACAGTCTGTTGACGTGTTCGACACATGTGGTTTGGCCCTGGTTCTGGTTTAATGTATTTGGATGTGTGTTAACTAGGTTTTCTATTTGTAGCCTTACCTTCATGCCTCTACATGTATCATGCACACACATGTGTGCATGTGCACATGTGCACACACACACACACATTGATGTTATAGGGCTACCTAGAAACACAGAGCCACAAAATTTCAAAGCAGGCAGATGGTAGGTGTGTTTGTTTATGCTGCTTTTTCTTCTATCTGTTGCCTGTTTTCTTTGATTTTCAGAGAATTTTGTGCTAGTAAATTCTGGGAGTGTTGGCCACAAACCCTGGGGAACGATAAGAGGAATGTGAAGCATGACCCAAGTTGGATTGGGTGGAGGCATTTTGCAAATGTTCTAGAGAGCATGAAAATATTGCTTTCTTTTGAAGAGTGCTTTTCTTTTTCTTTTTAAAAGATATGTCTCATCTAAAGATAGAGGCTGACTAATGTCCACAGCAGGAAATAAGAACAAGCAAATTCATCAATTAGAATCCTGTCTGCACTTCCTTTGCCCAGGTCAATCATTTCACTAATTAGTTAATTCATTCATTCATAGATTTATTCACGTACTCATTCATTCTACATCAATTTATTTTTAAAAAATAACATTTTTCCTGATTATAATAGCAATGCATATTCATTGAAGAAATTTGGAAGATCCATTAAGGTACAGAGAAGGAATGAATATCACCTTCTTTTGTCTCTACCCAAAGCCGTCTAATACTGTACCATCTTTGTCCATCACACTATCCCAGGCCTGGCCGAGCCCCACAGGCAGCCTTGCTTCCTGCCCCTGAGTGAGAGTTGCCACCCAGTCACCTATTCTCAGAGCAGACCAGCCTGCAATAAATAGATGAGAAAAATAAAGATTTTGCTGAAAATTTTAGAGTTAGGCAGAAGAGAAGGGTACAACACGCACTGTAGAATAAAACTCAATTTTTAAAAAGTTCTGATTAGACATCTGGGTTCTTTGCTGTGCCTCTAATTCCCATCAACTGCCAACTACCTCAGCTCCTTGCCTATTGTCAGTCCTGCCACACCCAGCCCATCTTGTCCCTGCTTCAGCCTCTCTTCCCTCTGCATCCTCATATACATCTCTCCACTCTGTAAACAAGGGACCCGTCTCAGCATCCTCTATAAGCCAGAAGGAACTTGCAAGAAATGTGCACTTTTTCCTCGTAACACAATTTTTTTGTTTCATTCAGATCTTTAAGTATGTGCATATATATGTGCCTATGTGTTGTGTGTATATTTTACTAACATGACATTTTATTATATCTACAATTTTTTCTATCTACTAACTTTTTTCTCCCACATGAAATTTTTTTCTGTTATAATTAAGTGTTCTTTGAAAATATGGTTTTCTATCATTACCTAGTGTTTCACTGTATGATATACTGTAACATATTTGACTGGTACTCTTTTTGAATATTTAGGATTTTTAAGTACCGAAGCTATGTATAGGACTGTGATAAACATCCCATAGGTTGTTTAATTATTTTCATAGGCTACATTTCTAAACTTGTATTTTCAGGGTCAAACTGTATGAGAATTTCAAAAGTTGATACAAATTGCCCTTCAGAAAGATGTTAGCATAAAACATTTTTTAAGCACTTTCTGGGTACCAGACACTATGCCCGCTGCTGGGGATTCAAAAATATATTGAAGGACTTATAGTTGAGTATTTGCTTCAACTAAATGGGGGACTCTTGTCTTCCCTCTGAAACACCTATTTGAATTTGTACTTAGTTTACAAGATTCTGATTTAGTTTTCAAGATTCTGATTTAGTTTACAAGATTCTGGCTTTAAATTTTAAACTTATTTTAAATTATGTCTTATCACACACACACACACACACACACACACACAACCTTTATAATTTTTGATGCCAACATGAACTTTTCAATACAATATATTTGCCAGCTTACAAAACATGTAGACATGTAAAATGCTTCTATTTTTATCTTTAAGGTATATGTTTTGGAGAAAAAGATAAATACATCTTATTTATGGATTGAACCTTGTATTAATTTGGTCTTAAAGAAGAAATGGCTGTCTTATTCAAATGTACGTTGTATACTAAAATCTTGTAGAAAATTCCAAATTCTGGATTTTCAGGACTAGTCCACAGATCGGCTACAAGAGTTGTATCTTTGATAGTATATGTTCTGTTGCCTCTCTTCATCACTAACATCAGTTGTTATGTTGCTTCCAGGGGTGCATTTTGTGTTTAGACCATAGATGAATATTTCTTAACATATTTGTTTGGATCACTTATGAGTATTTGTTAGTATTTTAAAGCAATGAAATACTGTAAGCAATGCACTTGATTTATATACTCTGTTGTGCACTGTCTTTTTATTGCCAAGTATTTTCAGGGATTTTTACATCCCTGATTCAGTGATGCCAGTCTTGGCTATGTGATGGACGTTATCAATGGACTAATGTTAATGACATTAGTTACTTTGAAGTACAAGCTTTAAGAGTGACTCCTTGCTTGTGAAATCTTTTTCTTTCCCTTTGCCCGCAGACCATCCATCCCTGGGAGCAGCTACTTCTTCAGTACGGGTCAAGGAATAAAGATGGACTCGACTCTGATGCAATGTAAGTGAGAAATAAACTTAGGGTGTAGAAGCCATTAAGACTTTGGGATCATCTGTTACTCCCGCATAATGTAGTCTGAGATGACTGTCATATGTTCTAAGAACAGACACAGTGAAATGGTATGATCCTTGTTCTGTCCTTCATCTAATTCATTAATTTACATCACTTACATCAATGTGTAATGT
>PVJO010014003.1:0-49736 GCA_004026905.1 Hystrix cristata
ACTAACACAATGCCCAGACTTTCTGTTGCCACTCCCGTAACTAAAGACAAAAAATATCCACATTATAATGTCCATAACTTCTGACCTAGAAATTCTGATAATTAATCTCAAGAAAAATATTCTTTAAAAAGGACACAAATTTGGCTACAGTTTTTATTGTAATTTTGTTTATGATAACAAGAAACGTGTGCAACCTAAATATCTAACATGGAGAATTGGTTCCATTGTGTTGTGTCCCAGTGTCAGTATTTACAGTAGTTAAATGTTAAGTAGTTCATAGAAAGACATACAGTGGCATATTAAGTAGAGGGGAAAAATGTAACAAGAATGTATTTAGGGGGGATTTTTTAATTTAAAAATATATGTCAAGATACATATGAAGAAAAATCATATTAACCATTTAAATGGCAGATTATGGGTAGTTTTCCCCTTTGTTTTCCTTGAATAAAATTCTGTAGTATATTATGTACTCCACTTTTATGTTCAGAAAATTTTATTTTAAAAAGCTTTAAGACTTAGTCAAACTATTTTAGTTTTAGTCAGATTATTATGTTAATCACTAGGAAGTGTAGAAGACCATTGAGAGCTCTTCCTTTTATTTTGAATAAGAGTAGAAGGTGTTAAGTCCTAGAACACTACTATGCTGGATGCCTCTTGGTAAGAAAACAGGCCAGCCCTTGGAGAGTATTTTGGCTTTCAGCTCATATATTCTTGGCTCTTAATTCCCTCTCCAAGGCAGTTCATAAAACTAGAATTTCTCTTCCCAAGGCACATCATAGAAACTCCAAGCTTCCCCCACTTTTATTGTCTTGGTGCTGGCTGTAAAGAAATTCTTTGACCTACCTTTGTGTATATTAGGTCATAAAATCCTTATTCCAGAGGAGTCCTGACCCATACCCTGGAGGGAAGAATGCTCCACAGAAAGGCCAAGAAGAATGCAGGCCTTGCTGGGTTTCCCACACCTGGCTTGTTATCATTAGGTCATACCCTTCTTGTCCAATCACATTTTTAAATGGTTGTCCATGTTTGCACTATTGCCTATGCGGTGAAGTCTTCATAAAAACCAAAAGGTCAGGGTTCAGGGAGTTTCTGAATAGCGGAACACTGGCAAGCCCTGTGAGAGTATAGAAGCTCTGCACCCCATCCCACATACTTCACCTGGTGCTTTCTATTCTGTTTAGTAATGCATTTTATAATAAACTGGTAACCATGTTTCCCAGAGTTCTGTAAACTGCCCAACCAAATTAATAGAACCCAAGGAGGAATCATTGTTTATAGCCTAAATGCGAGTAAAACAGCCTGGGGTACAGAGGTAGCATCTGAAGTGGGGAGGAGGGGCAGTCTTGGAGACTGAGCTCTCAGCATGTGGAATCTGACCCTATCTCCAAGTAGCTAGTGTCACATCTGAATCGGACTAGAGGACACCCAGCTGGTGTCCCCTACAGAACTGATAGATTACTTGCTCTTACCCAAAAATCTGTGGATTGTAGTATGAGAGTAGAGAGCAGAACAGACCCCCCCTCTTTTTTTTTTCCCTGAGACAGAGTGCAGAAAGAAGGTACTGGATAGAGGTAGGTATTTTGCTAGCTCTGCTCTGTTAACCTTCAAGTAATAACAAATAGAATCTGTGAGTGGGCTTGTCCTTTTACTGCAGAGCGGCAACTCTGCTTTCTATGATTTGTATATTTACCTTTTTTGTTTTAATCTTCCTACTAGGGATTGAACTCTGGTTGGAACCCAGAATTGAACCCAGGGCCTGCACGTGCTAGGCAAGCACTCTTCCGTTGAGCTATGTCCCCAGCCCTTTTTATTAGAAAGGCAGAGTCTTTCTAAGCTGCCCAGGCTGGCCTTGTGATCTTCTTGCCTCAACCTCCAGAATAACTGGGATTATAGGCATATACCACCACACCTAGCTATAAGTTGACTTTTTGAGTCTCAAGATTGTTGTATAGTTAATGTCTGCCCAGTGGGTCACTAACATTGGTCCAGGGTTGTCACAGGATAGAAAATCACAGATTAAAAAATAAAACCTTTTTTTGGCAATGGTTTCAATAGCTACTGAAAAATCCAATAAAAATTTAAGATCTCATTAGTGTGTATCATAAATGACAAACTGATTTTTGAAAAGATATAAAATTTAGCTGTAGAGCACTGAAAACACTACTGAAAGCTCTAAAGTTTTATTATACTCTTAAAACAGTTGCTTCACCAAAAACTATCAGTGTTTTTCTCATTTTCAAAATACCTCCTGGCTATTTATAGCCCTGTATTTTCTCTTAAGGAGCTATTAATGTCATATAGATGTTAAATTTTAAAGAAATTATCATTGAAGTTTCTAAATAATCTCTGAATGCACCAAAAAAATACATCTTCTAATAAATGTAGGGATCATCTTGTTGATATTCATAAAGTTTCTGCTTTGCATTCTTTTTTAAGTAAGAGTTTATCCATCTCAGTGGCTTGCGGGTTGGGGAGGTTGCACCCAAGTCATTTTAACAACATCCTCTCTCTAGTTGGTGATTCACTGGTTTAGAACGTAGTAGAAATGACAGCTGGCAGTAAGGTTCAGGGCAAAGCACCTTTTTTCTCCGATTTTTTGACAACTGCCATGAGCTCTTTATCTTTTAAGGTATATTGGGATATGTTCAACAGAACTATTGATCCTTTGCCACATAATTTATTTTTTAATAGTTGTCATACATGATCAGTAATTGGTGTTCAGTGCTGTGATAGTATTACGTGGTAGCTCCTTCTAGAAATTGGCTCACCAAATAAATATTACCAGGTTTTGTGGTGCTCGCATCTCCTTCTGGAGTTCTATACCAAGGTATCTTATGAATGTATACCAAGGATAAAGTAGAAATTGATTCCTTTAGTTTCTCCTAAATACTTTCAGCTGTAGCCATGCCTTGTATTGCATACAGCTTCTGATCTGAGATCTTAGGTTCTGGGACTGAGAAAAAAATTTCATTAAAGTTTGCGTTATTGCAGAGCTCTTAAAAAAGAGGATAACATGGATCATTTCTATAACTTTATAACTTGAAGAATTGGAGCAACATAGGGTTCGTGTCAAGCCCAATTTTGAATCTACAAAGCTTAATGCATTAAGAAATAAAACCTTTCAAAGTGTTATTTTCTAGAGTTAAAAGATATCAGGGAAATATTTGGTTGCTAAAACTGATAAAGATGTGATTAGCTTTAGGAATTATTAGGTTTTCCAAATCCTACTGAGCTAGGAGATTAGAGTGTAGCAAAACTGGCTGGGGACATAGGCATGACCTGTTAATTAGAAGATCCCTGAACACTTGCACGAAACAGTTCCCAAAGCCATGCCTGTGGGCTTCTCCCTAGACCTCCAGTAGGATGCCTATTCCTGAGGTGAGCCTGAGCCATGGGATCTCAGTACCACCTCTCAGGACCCATATGTAGACGTTCTCACAGGTTTCCTCCATATTGGACAGCATAAAAGGACACAGATGCTGGAAGAGCTGGCTATCGTAGCTTTCCTCACAGTAGCCTGACCTGTATTCTCCAGAGTGTACTTTTATCTTGCTCTTTCCTCTTTCACTCGGTCCAAACTTGCTCTGCAGAGCCAGTTTCTCCCTCACTCTTCACTTTTACGTTTTCAAATAAACTTTGCTACTGTTTTTTGCGCGTTTTGTCCAATTCTTTGTTTGAGATGAGACGATCCCCTTGCTTTGCTTTGCTTATGTTAGTCAAGCATTCTACCACTGAACTGTTTCCTGCCCTTTTTGATGTTTTAGATTTTTGTTTGTTCATTTTTTGCTTGTATTTTTTAGGGTTGTTTTGTTTTGTTGAGAGAAAGTCTCACTAAATTGACCAGCCTAGCCTGTAACTTATGATCCTCCTGTCTCAGCCTCCTGATTAACTTGGATTACAAGCATGTATTACCATGCCATTTAAGCAATCTTTTTTGTAATTGTTAATGGCTAATCTCTATTTCTCTCTGACTCTGTCTCTCCCTCTTTCTCTCTCCCTCTCCTCCTCCCTCCCACTCTTCTGAAAGTCCCCTTCATTTTTCCCCTTTCCTAGCTTTTCAGTTCTTTCTTAATGTCATTGCTAGAGAATAATAAATTTTTCTCTATTACTGACATTTGCTCATTTCACAAAAAAAATTAGAACCCACTGCACTCTGATAGTAGAGCTCTAGCAGAGAATCCTCCCAGATTCCCAGGCACCTCCAGGGATAACTGAAACTATCAAGCAACAGGAACTCCACCTTTCCTTCTGTAGGGACTGCTAAAACTAAACTAAGCAGTTTTGTTAACTGTGACCCGGTGTAAGATTCATTCAAAGGAACCTAAAGACTGAGTGCTTTTTCTGGAAAATTCAAAACATACTTTGCAATCATTTGCTATGAAGGCAAATTTAATCTTCCTATAAACCATATCCATCAAGGAAATCCTACTCCTCAAGCACAACCCTTTCACCCAGTGACCAGAGAAAGTGACCATGTGTGAAAGCATTAAAATAGAAAGGGAGGAAAGTTGACCTTCAAGGAATAAAGCTTATTTTAGATTTGGGGGGATACAGATATATATATGTGTCTCACATGCCTGTGCATGCACATCCACACACATAGTTTAGTGCCTTAGTATTTTAGAATTTGTTTCTAACTTTGAAACTCATTGCCTGAATTAATAATTTTTTAAATAATTTGAATAGACTGAACATCAAGTAAACAGTTTTCCTCAGGAGCTTAGAATACCTGATCAGCGTTATATATATCTGTGCCTCTTAAAGATTTATAATGGGCTGTCCTTTTTTAAAAAACCTGAATCTCATTGTGCTGCCTAGACTGACCTCCAACTCCTAGGCAGTATATTGCTTTTCTTTCTTTTCCTGCTTTTGTAAAGGACCTTACTGCACATGGGATCATTTGAGAAACCATAGAGATTTGAAATGACTTTATATCACATAAATTACAAAGAATTGTTCATATACCAATGCTTCTGACTTTTTGGGCCCATCCAAAAAATTTTAAAAAGTAGAAAGGTTTTTTAGTAATGTGATAACTACCTTTCGATCAAAGTTACACATGCCAGAACTATGAATAAGTACCTATACTCTTTCCTTGGTTTGTTTATTTTTAGTCTCAGTTTTTTTAAGATAATTACTATGAATCTGTTTAATGTGGTTTGTGTAAACATCTGATTGGATTTCATTAATTGCTACCTAATAACTTCAAATAAATAGTCACTTGAGCATTTCATTTTAATCTAGATTTCCAGAGGAATTTCTTCACTTTTAAGATTTTGCATCACTTTGATATCAATTGTGTTTTTCCACACAGTGAGTATCAATGAATCAATACCACAAATCCTACAGACTGGGAATCTTGAATGAGATTATACCATATTAATCTTTCTCCCTTTAGTATTTTTATCTCACTGCATGGCAAATATATATCTAGATTTTTTTGAGTGGGAGGATAAATAAGTTCAGTAAAATTAGTTATAAAGAATGCTACCTTTTCACTGTTTTGCAGAAGAGAACTGTTACTGCATCAGGGAGGGACAAAGCCTCCTCGTTGACTTGGTTCTGGCTTGATCCAATAGTAGTTCACGTAGCCAGTCATTTGGCATAGTGGACACCAGCGTGTTCAAGAAGGCTTGCACATTTTGCTAAGGAGGATGTCTCAATGTAACGAAGCTTTTGGGGTCATTGTTTTCTTCTCTAATGTGGATTTGATTCTGAACTATGATGTACTGTTCCAGAAGCACTTCTATAATATGTGGGATACCCTCACTCCCTAATCCTACCTTATTTTTCAGAAGGGACCAGGAGATGCTCTTGCCTGTTCCAGTGTATTGTAGTCTAAAAATAATTCATTAAATACAGATACTTCTGCTCTAATACCATATATGCATTCCCGAAAAACTTTACATTCTACAAGATGACACAATAAAAATAACAGATCTTGTGAGGGGAAATAAGGTTAAGAAAGATCACTCAAAACCAGAGGATTTTTATAACCAGAGCAATCCTTATTTAAAAAAAAAAAAAAGTGCAGCATAGTTAAATCGGTATTCCATGTAAATACAGAATCATAGTCCAGTTGATTATTTGCATTATTGAATTTTTAATTTTTGCTTCCCTCTTTGAAACATGAGTCTTTGGAGGGCATTTACTTGTAATGAAAAGGAGTAAATCAAAATTAAATTCTTAAAAAAAAAATTTTAATTCTTAAACCAGGCATGGTGGTACATGCCTGTAATTCCAGCACTCTGGGAGAGTGAGGCAGAAGGATTTCAAATTCAAACCCAACCTGGGCAATTCTGTATGAACATGTCTCACAAAATAAAAAAGGACTAAGGACTTAATTTAGTGTGAAGGTATTGGGTTCAATCCTCCAGTACTGAAACAAATTTAATTCTGACCCACCATATATAGATATCTCCATCAGACAGGTGTTCTTTAAACATAGGAAAAAATATGTGGCTTCTACATCTGTGTTCCTGGATTCTCAGCTTCCTTATATAGCTTAACGGTGGAAAGACTAGCAGTTCTGGAAGTCCCTGTTTAAGAAACGACTTACCTAGAATTTTCCTAGAATTCAGAGTCTCATGTGTTTCTTGGACTTTCTTTGAATAATAACAAAATTTTCCCTTAATTGCTTCAAACCATGGTTGCGCTAAAAAAATATATATATGAACCAATATAACTTCTATGCTGACATTATTTTTCAGTTTAGCAAATATCCTGAGCCAACACCCATTGAAGACACATTTTGTATCAGTAAAGACTGTAATTTCATTATATTTTATAAAGCTTTTCCTCATTTTTTTAGTCAGTTTACTAGCTACAAAATAAATTTTATCTATCCCAAACCATCCCTTCTGAAACCTGTAGAAAAGGTGATGTTTTTCTCAAAAGCAGAAACTAGTTTTTTTATTCGTCTCGCACAGCATCTTTATTTTTCTGTACTTCTACTGAAAAAGTCATAGAATTAATCATAGCAAGCTTTCATTACAGCAGTGGTTTGTGGCTTCACATAAAACATATCCCATCCACTACAGAGAAATTACATTAGAATATCTATGTGAAAAAAAATGACAGCATGTTTTGAAAGTTCCTGAGGTGATTCATGTCTACCATTAGGGTTGAAAACCACTGCCTGAAAATCATAATAAGTAAAGGTATTCATCAGAGTGTCATTTTTAATTAAGTTGTGTTTAGACATTCCAGTGAAGCCAGTGCTAGTCAGATTAAGTGCTGGCAAAATTCAGTACTTCTTACACGAGTGGTCTGTAGCGTGTGCCATTTAGACTAACTAGGCCTCCTATTCTTTTACAGATGAGATTTATGTCACTTTTTGATTTGTTTTTGTGATTGTGATGTAAAACATAGTTGTCAGTTTCCTAGTACTGGGAACTCAGGACCTTCACGCTGAGCTCCATCCTCAGCACACGCCACCCCCCCCCCCGATCTTCTTTAATTTTATATTTTCAAACAAATTCTCATTGAGTCACTAAATTGCCCAGCTTGGGCTCAAACCTGTGGTCCTCTTTCTTCAACCTCCTAAAGTGCTGGGATTACAGGTATAAATCACCACACCCAGCTAAACATAGGAAATTTTAGACCATATCTGAAATGGTAGGGCTAAAATCTCTTGTGTCTTGTTTATTGTCCCAGCATTATTTCACTCCCTTTCATCTTAGAAGTGATTTTTCTGATATGGTCGGGTACTTTCAGAATATTATGTTATCATGGAGATAGGATTCATGATGCTAAATTCGTAGATGATGTATCCTTGACTAGGACTTATGATACTGAAGACACAGCGTCATTGTTAATAGATGAATAAATTGAAGAATTATAGTTGTGAAACTGTTCAGAACATGACTGAATCTCGGGTGTTTGGGAGAAGCTTTAAAAGACTGCTCATAACTTTGTGTTATAAAAGCAGCCTAAATGGTACCAGAAATAAGTAACTTGAAGAAGGTTTGCAAAATGCCTTAAAAGAGGCCAGACCTCCTGCTCTAGCAGGCTAACCTATGAATGGAATTGAACTGTCTAAAAATTGTACTTTATTCTTTCTTTCAGTGCTTCTGACATTCTGGATTGTGTCAGATGAGTGGCTGAACATGAAAAAGATACAAATTCTCAATCCACAGTAATTAATTCCTTGAGGAATCCAGCTCTGTTTCTCTTCATTTCCTCCTTAGTATCCACCACAGCTTTGGCCTTAAAATGAGCAGGGAGAATTCCTTCCCAGGAATAGGGAAGCAAATTCAGATATCAGCTGAAGTTTTTCCCAATTTTGGTAAAGCTTCTCTTAATACCACGACTTAAGAGACAGTTTATTATTTTTCACCCTCAAACTGTATGTGGCCCTAGACAGCTAGTGACATGGCCCCATAAAATTATAAACCTTTAACATTATTATGTGATTTTCGGCGACATTTTTCACTACTCGATTGCACAGTGTTGGAGTGCCAGGCAGCAACAGAGCACTGTGTAGGGGAGCCCAGTGTAGTGCCAACTCCATGTCCTGTGCCCATCACATACAATCAAACACTATGTGCTTGTATCAGATGTTGCATGTGCTTGTACATCTTAGTGAGTAGAACACAGCAATTATTGGTAATCATGTTTCAGCATTGTGTGTGGGTGTGTACCAATGAAGACACGTTTGTTTTGTTTTTCGTTTGTTTGTTTGTTTTTGGTGCTGGGGATCGAACTCAGGACCTTGTGCTTGCAAGGCAAGCACTCTAACCACTGAGCTAAATCCCCAGCCCTAGACATGCTTGTTTTTAAGCCGACATGTAAGATTTCTTATTTGATTATGAAACTTGGGTAGCCATCGCCATGGATGAAGATGTTAATCCATTTGCTGCATCAAAACAAGGTCAAATAAATAACCCGCTAGTTCTCTGTTTATGTTGCCTTCCTTTTCAATGTTATAGTAAAACATGTAAAAGATAAAGGGGGCTGGGGATTTAGCTCAGTAGTTAGAGTGCTTGCCTTGCAAACACAAGGACCCAAGTTTGATCCCCAGCACCCAAAAAAAAAAAAAAAAGATAAAGGAAGTTTTGTTACTTATACATTAACTATATTATATATTTTACATGCAGCCCCAGACAGTTCATTTGTAGTCAGTATGGCTTAAGCAAACACAGCAGTTGGACACTCACAGCAGGGAGCATCGCTGTTACAAAGCTGCTTATGAAAAGGCTTTTATGGAGAACACTTTTTAACATTTCATTCCTTAGGATGGAATCTCAACTGGATATTCCAGTAAATGCTAATGTAGCCACGCTTCAAGGTGTTAATGATAAGCTGTCTTCTAAAGACATCAGACTAGATCACTAATCACTAATATCTTGAGTATCTCACCAACTGATCACAAAGGAATTGGCTCAAATTTTTTAAATTTTACAATTTGGTGTGGTATTTGCTGTTTCAGATGGCTAAAATTATTTGTCAAAAGAGCAGAGAATATATTCTATGACTTTTCTCTAAATGAAAAATCCATTCAGCATATTGACTTGAAAGCACTACTTGGCAGTATCCTAAATTATGAATATGTTTAGGATATATACATGTTTAGGAGAAATACATTTGTAGAGTTGTCAACAAAAACAGAATGCTTTCCACTCAGTAGAAAGACAAAACCTAATATTTTCAAGGAACTAATCAGTAGTATTTAGTATCTATACATATATGTTATATATATGAGTTTGAGAAATTAAAGTGTTCTAAAACCAAAAGTGAAATCAGTAGTTATCTGGTACTGTTTGGGAGGGAGCTGCAGGTTGAACCCAGGGCCTTCTCACTGAGCTCACTCTGTTTTGAGATAGGTTGTCTTAGTCACTTCTCTGGTCTCCAAGACACAGTCTCCAACAGGCGCAGTTTATGGAGGAGAGCTGGGTTGGGGATTTAGCTCAGTGGTAGAGCACTTGCCCACCAAGTGCAAGGCCCTGAGTTTGATACCCAGCACCCCCCCAAAAAGGAGGAGGGGTTTATTTTGGCTCCATTTGTAGTGCTGTCATTTGGTAGTTGCCTGGTTCCAAGGCAGAGGGGTTGTGGAATGGTGGAGAAAAGCTGCTTTCCTCATGGTGAGCAGGAAGCAGAGTGCACCAAGGGAGGAGCCAAGATGGAGATAAACCCCTCTAGGTCTCGGCCACAGTAACCTGCATTTTCTGACCTATAATGCTCCCATTATCCAGTCACCTTTCCAAAGCCCCGCCTATGATCACAGGAGACGTTGCGGGGAACTTCTAGATATAAACCAAAACACTAGATCTCACAAAGTAGCTGAGTTGCCCAGCGTAGGCCTGAACTTGCAGTCTTCCTGCCTCAGCCTCCGAGAGTGCTAGAATTACAGCCCTGCACCACCAAGCAAAACTAAATGTGCACCAGCAAACAAAAGTATATGTGGTACTTTTGAAAGACACTTACTTAGTACCATGTTTTTTTTTTTCTGTACCCCTTCCCTAAAAATCATTCTTTGCCTGGTCCATAAAAATAATTTTTTAATTTTATTAAAAAGTTCGTATGAACTGAAATATCAAGCACTAAAATTAAAATATGACATAGCTATTAGATTTTCTCAGTAGAGAGTATTAGTCCCACAACTGAGAAATTTATGATTCTGTCAAAAATACAAATTATACTTAATAGGGAGCATCAGATAGGTGATTTACAATTTTCTAGCTGCCAACCCATTTCATTAAAATGTTGACTAGTGCAATACTTCTAAAGTAATTCCCTGTCAAATCAAATCAATTAACTTAGGTTAAACCTTAACCTCTGTGGATGTACTATAAAATTTCCACTGGGCTGCACTTACTTAGAAAGCCTAAACCACACCTGGTGGCACGTGCCT
The DNA here is from genome assembly GCA_004026905.1 of Hystrix cristata. Taxonomy (NCBI): domain Eukaryota; kingdom Metazoa; phylum Chordata; class Mammalia; order Rodentia; family Hystricidae; genus Hystrix; species Hystrix cristata. Next base: position 10,853 of record PVJO010014003.1, read on the forward strand.
GTAATCCTAGCACTCTGCGAGATTGAGGCAGGCAGATCACAGATTCAAGCCCAGCTTGGGCAGCCTATTGCTTAATAAGACCCGGTCTCAAAATAAAAAATTTAAAAAGGTCTGGGGATGTAGCTCAGTGCAAAGACCTTGAATTAAATTGCCAGTTCTGCAGACAGACCAAAAAAAAAGAAGGGTCAAAGAACAGAAAGTCTAAGGGAGGCCAATAACCAGTCATATCTTTCTAAATCAGAGTTTACTTCCCCTTCCTTTACATCTTTTGCCCTATAGAATTGAGCAAATAAGAGCAATCACCTTGTTTCCTCATTCTTGAGTGAAAGTCTTTGATTGGTCAATGGCTTTTGTTATGTTGGCCTTTCTGTTGGGACTGTCAGCATTATTGGCAATTAAGTTATTCTGATTAATTAAATTTACCATAACTAGGGTCAAAATTTTAATGCCTTTTTTATTTATTTCCAGGTAAACTGTTGGGAAATTCATTCTGGATTCTACTAGTAAAAAGGAAGTAAAGTTGAGGACTTAGTTCCCATTGGTATCCATTTATTCTCAGAATAAACGTATATATCCCACCTTGAATTCCACTTAGAGCCCAGCATCTATCCCCATAAAAATAATAATTCATCATAGTCTTATTTTAAATGCTTTGAGGTATCTTTGTTGTTGTTGTTGTTGTTGTTGTTGTTTGAGACAGGGTCTTGCTATTCATTCTAGGCTACCCTTGACCTCACTATGTAGTCCAGGCTGGCCTCAAATTTATGGCAATCCTCCTGCCTCAGTCTCACAAGTGCTGAGGTTACAGGTGTGTACTGCCTTGCTTGGTGTGAAGTATTTTTAAATATGTGCAGTAGAAGCGGTAGAGAAAATATCTTTGATATGAGAGAATATTTAATGTAATCATATAGATAAAGGATATGGTCCTTCAGAGTCCAAATCTTTGAAAGACAGAGTCTAAATCAGAGACATCCTTTGGGGTCTAAATCTCCCATTGATGATAAGCATTAGAGAAAATATGTCTAGAGAGCTGACTGTACTTACTATGTATGTCTTAAACATATTTTTCTAGCAGTAGAAATCTTGTCGGACGTAAATCGATAAGTAAGTCAATCATTTATCCTATTAATAAGGAAGGATTTGTTTTTGTCCATTTACTTTCTAGATTTTATTGCTCTCTAAAATGTCATAGGTTTATAAAATTTCAAACAGCTGCTGCCTCTGGATATTTGTTACTTTTGCGTTATTGTTGTAGACAGGACTGCTTCCCCTGTATAGAGTAGATGAAAGAAGGTATCATGTATAAACCAGAAACATAGGTAGTCTATAGCCAAGAAATGAAACAGTAACATGATGGAGGTTCATCCATCATGAGGTTCATCTCGAGTCTACTGAAATGACTGGCTCTTAAGTGCATTTTCTAAATATTACCTGAGCTCAAGGAAAGTTTTCCAGACAAGGTGATCTACAAATAGCCAACTTCACAGCCCATCCTGCCAAATTTAATGCATTTAATTTTAACCTTCTAGAAATGTTAGACATAATAGCTTCAATGTTACAGTAGTATAGTTTTCATATCACTCAACTATTCCCTGACCCATCTTTGTTATTGCTAATGCTTCCCTATAAACCAAACAAGCCAGCTTCACTAGAAATGACAAGGTGCTAAAAGATGGTTCAGAGCATCACACCTGAAACAGAGTTTTCTTTATAGACTGAGAACGTAAAAAGGAAAACCTTTAGGGAGCAAAAGCATCGTGTCTGCTTATTCTACATGGAAAAACATACTGCCTTTTTAAAGTAAATCTCTGTTGTAAACAGATGCAATAATCTGGCCCTGTTAGAGGCTGTCCAGGATATACATCCCTATTCCTATTGGAAAAGTACTCTTTACTGTTAGGATAAATTATAGAAATTTAATTATATTGATTTTTATTAATACGTTACTGCATTCATACAATTTAATAGATAACATTTACATCCAAAAACAGTAGTGCAAAGGATTAACTGCGATGGTAATAATTTCAAGCATTGTGATACCCAGATTAAAAATATAGTTTTACCGAAGAGTTGTGTCTGTAAGTTCATACGTAATTATTGTATATTCTATCTCCTGCCCTGGCTGTAAGGTGAGATAATTTGAACTCGACTTCAGAATGGTGGTTATTTTATTAAGTTATGTGGTTGTTTGAAATTCCAGTGTAATGACACTATTCACTTAACATCATAAATAAAAAGGAAGACCAAATGGTAGAAAAATATATCTAAGAAACAGGACTCAATGATTTTTTAAAATTTTCGAGTCCCCTGAACTGTTTAAGAAATTATGAAGCCGAAAGACCTTCCTAGAAAATTCCACATACATCTAATGTTGAGTACAGTTTCACACTAAATGCCACAAACCCCAGAGTTGTGAATCACCCAAGTGCCTATAGACCGCAGGTTAAGAACATCTGTTCTGCTTAGATCTTTCCTGTCTAATATGATAATCAGTAGCCACATGTGGGTATTTAAATAACATGGAAATTTTGTTCCCATTTTCACTATCCACATTTTAAGTGCTTAGTAGCTACCTGTGGTAATAACTATTATTGGACAGAGCAGATGTAAAGCATTTTCTTCATCACAGAAGGTTCTTTTCGGTGGTCAGATGTTTCTAAAATATTCTATTCAGAAATCTCTTCATTCTGTGTATTTATGTATATATGTTTTTGTAGAGCTGCATAATTTGAAAACCCAGAACATGTAACATATGTTGTAAGGAAGTCAGTCCCTTTTCGGCACAGAATATAAGTATGTTGTTAAAATATAAATATATGTAAGGCAGCCAGCTAACGTCAGCTAGGCTTTTGGGACTTTCATAATCATTTGGGTTTTATTTTGTATATCACCTACACTCTGCATGGTGGAAATTCTAAATCTTCTCCGTGTTTATTTCAGCCCTTGTGTGTAGTATGAGTGGAGCCCACCTCTTATGCTCAGAAAACTGAGGTTATCAGTGTAAATTCAATTTTTCTTGTCTCTAGATCAAGTGTATTGTATTTTTTCCTTCATCTCTTACTATTACAGAAAGAGCAAAGTGATAAAGAGGATGCAAAAGGTTTTGAATTTCAATAGTATACTCAGGACTTAAAAGTAAATCGATACAGTAGTTGCAAAATGGGCTTAGTCTTTTTTAGAGGTCTAGGCTGTACTCTCATGTGATTTAATTCTTTACATGTGTTAGGGCCTTGAAATGTTTACTTCTTATTAATCCACAGGCATTTCTAAACACATCAGTGCAGATGATACCCATCTCTCTTCATCCTCACACATACAGCCATACTCATTATCAGTACTAGTAATAGCGAGGCTTTTATTGAGCTTGCATGTCTGGCACTTGTTTGCTTTAAATTAATTTCTTCATTTATCCTGATGACTACTCTTTCAGGAGAAATTCTGATTAATTCATTTTGTGTTGTGAAAACAGGCTAAGAAATGGTATTTAACTTGTTCTTGATTGGTTAACAGGAATTAATGGGATCACGATTCCTTCAGCTTTGCTTTCAGTCACTTAGCTCTTTCCTCTCCCTTTTTAAAAAAATTGTGAATTAAAAACACGTTAAATGAAATCTACTCTCCTAACCAAAAAAAAAAAAAATTGAGGGGGGTACTAGGGATCAAAAACTGCTAGGCAAGCACTTTACCACTTGAGCTAAGTCCCCAACCCCTCTTAACAAAATTTTATGTGTACAGTACTATTAACTGTGTATACATTGTTGTACAGCAGATCTCCAGCACTTTTTCATCTTGCATAACTGAAACTCTGCACCTGCTGCACAGCAGTTCCCCCTTTCTTTTTCTCCTCACCTCCTGGCACCCACCTTTCTGCTTCCATGTGTTTGACTGCTTTAGATCCCACATACAAGTAGAATCTTTGGTAGTTAGTCTCCTGACACTGACTTATTTCATGAATTAAAAGGCCTTAAGGTTCATCTATATCATAGCGTTATGGCGTGGATTTCCTTCTTTTTAAGGCTGAATAATATTCATTGTGCTTATATTTTGTTCATCCATTTCTTCGTTGTTATCACTTCATGGTTATTCTAATGCTTCTGTGGACATAGGAGTACAGCTACCTCCTTGAGATCTTGTGTTCACTTCTTTTGGATAAACAATTAGAGGTGAGATGGTTGGATCATATGATAATTGTAGTTTTAAGCTGAATGTGCTGTCGGATACCTGGTATCGCAGCTCTCTGGGAGGCTGAGGCAGGGGATTACCAATTCAAACTCAGGCTAGGAAATTTACCAATTTAGCGAGATCCTGTCTCAGAATTTAAAGGGGGATGGGGGCTGGGTATGTAGCTTGGCACAGAGACCTTGGGTTCAATCCTAAATACTGCAAAAAGTAGTTTTATATTTAATATTTTGAGGACCCTTCATACTGGTTTTGAAAGCATTCATACCAGCAAAGCATGGGGTTCCAGTCTCTCCACATCCTTGCCAGCATTTCTTTTTTTTTTCTTGGTCATCTTAGCAAGTATAAGATGATGTGTCGTTGTGATTTTGATTTCCATTTGCCTGATGTTGAGTACTTCTCCATATACCTGTTGGCCATTCCTGTATCTTCTTTGAAAAATGTTACTCAAGTCCTTTGCCTACTTTGTAATGTGGTTATTTGTTGTTGTGTTACTGATTGAGTACCTTATGTGCGTTGGCTATTAATCCCTTGCCATTGACTCAGAGCAGCCTGTTGGGGGCTTAGCTTCAGCGCAGATGGGATTTCAGAGCACTGCACCTTAGTTCCTCTTGTCTGTTACGCTCATAGCAACAGAAGATTGTACTGTCACATTTCCATGACCAGACACCTACTGACTCAGAATCTGTTTTCACAAAATTGCCAGGTGACTCATGTTTACCTTAAACTTTTAGAAGCACTGCCGTAGGATAATAATTTGACATTTTGATGATCTTACCTAGAGTCAATAAAATTAGTAATAATCAGCATAGGATCTGCTCAAAAACTCAGCTTCCTGGAGATGTTATTTTTTATAGTTCATTTGAACAAGTTGCTATTCAAAGTGAGAACTAAAGCAGATGATTTGTTGTTGCTAATTTGTGATACATATGTGAAGCCATGGATTTGGAGCCACAGCAGAATTTCCAAGATGCGCTTTTTTTTTTTTTTTTTTTTTTTTTGCCATTTTGCTGAAAGAAACTACATGTGATTTATTTCCTTTTGCCTTTTAGGGCTCAAAGTCCTTGAAGTAAAGGATTACATGTTTTTATATATGTTGTCTGTTAACAATATACATAACACCATGACAGCTGGAATTGAACAGTGAATTAGATATGAATGAGTTATATCTACTGACCCAACACTTCACATTATGGAAATACACTTTAGGACAGAGGAGACTGTCAACTAAGCTTTGCCACATAAGTGTCATCTGATAGAGCAGCGTAACTCTGTATTCCAGGCACCACTTGTTCTTTGTTCATGGGGCCAGTATCCTTGAATAAAGGATAAAAATAAAATTTAAAAATTCCTAATAAAGTACAACATACCTGTGTTACACTCAATAATATTGTCATCTGAGAATTAAATCCAATTTTATGTCATTAACAGTGGGCCTATTACACCAAGGCCCACAGCACTATAAAGATCTAGCTGTGAAAATAATCTGCACTACCCTCAATTCCAAAAAGAAATCATTCCCCTAAAGACAGGTGCAGGTGTTGACTGAGGTAGGACTTTCCTAGAAACTGGTTAATCTCAGAACTCTAGCTGGAAGTACCTCTGGTTCATTCTTTTTTTTTTTTTTCATATCTTCATTCAAAAAACTTATTATCAACTTTGTTCCAGCCACTGTACATGAGACGTATGAAGATAAATACATTCTTGACCATTTGTTCATAGAGCGGCATGGTAATAGAGCTCTACATATAAATAGTTAATTACAACAGAGATTCTTACTCATGTTGGGCCTGGAGAGAAGAACCTGGCAAACAAACAGAATAGTACACAACAATACAGATGTTTTATATGAGACCCCAGTCTCTGCCACCTTTATCTACCAACAATAAGAGGAATATTTAACTACTGAGCAAATCAGTTGAACACATCTAAAACATACTCAGTATCCTTCCCATTTGTAAAACCAACCTGCTTCTCTATGTGTAATCTTAGGTTGACCAACACACCCATTCGTACAGTCCTCCCAGCCAGAAATACGGCAGGCTCCCTATTCTTCTCTTTCTGCACTCTGAGTGGCCAGTCAGTAATTAAGAACTGTAAGTTTAGTTTCTGTATCTTCTCACCTGTCTGTTCCCCTCCCCTCCAACCACTGCTGTCTTACTTCCTCAAATGAGCCCTCTGACTTTCACATCTACAGTAATCTCCCAAATCTTCTCACCTTCTTTGAAACTTCCCTCTTTCCAATCCATTCTCATCATATCAGTTTAAAACATAGAAGTGACTTTGTTTCCCAGAGGAAATAATCTAAACATCTTAATATTATGTACAGGCTAAGAGTTTACTGCTTAACACCAGACTGCTCGGATTCAAATTCTTTCTCCACCACTCAGTAGCTATCTAGCACAGGTCACTTAGCTTCTCAATGCCTCTCAGTTCCCTCACTTATAAAACAAGGATCAAAGTGGAATCTCCTTCATTTGGGTTATTGTGAGGGTTGAGTTAATAATGTATTTGTGAAGTGCTCAACAATGCCTGGTACAAAATAACCACACAGTGACAGTGTTAGTCATGGTAGGCGAAACAGGTTCATTCAGTGTATGTGCCAAATAAATAAAAACAGCCAAGGCCAACCTTAACTTGCACTGATTAACAATCCGGAGGGAGGAAAGGGAGCATATAGGAAAACAAGATGCTCCCTATAATGAATGCTGTTATAATTTCGAGAAAGATTCTAGATGGCTAGAGTAAGAAAACATTTATTATCTAAAAATGTTGTATTAAAACTTACATTTTCTGGAAAATGTAGTAACTCAGCTCTCCCCAAACCACAGTTAGTGTATTTGTGATTTTGTCCCTCTGTACCTTTGCCATAACAAGCAGTTTAGTTGTTGTGCCCATGAACATTTTGGTCCGTTCTCTCAGGAATAAAAACTTGAAAAAAGAAAAAGTGGACATCAGACATGCAAAAGGGAAGAAAAATAAGCCATGGAGGAATAGTAGAGAATTTTATTAAAGTTTTAGAGAAAAATTAAAATGATGATGGAGATTAACTATATTTTCCAGTGATTTTTGGAAAAATATGGGCTACTGTGCTTTGGGCAAGACTTGCTAATAGAGATGGTATCAGGAAGAATGCAGGATACTTGCTGAATGGTTACAAATTCAGAGCAGCTTATAAGTGCATAGTAATCCAAAACAGCATTGGAAATACATATTAAAGAGGAAACACAGAGTTAGGGAACAACTTTTGATACTGGGAGCAGAATAATACAGTATTTTAGTTTAGCAGAACTTAACTATGTCTATGTCATTGTCCACCATAATGACTTTGGGAAATTATTTAACTATTGTGGTCTCAATTCTGTCATCTGAAAGATAGGATTGTAATGACATTATGGAATAAAAGAGTTAGGATTAATTGAGAAAAGGCCCTAAAGCACTTTGCTGGTAATTTACAAATAGTAAGCACCCAATAAATGTCAGTCGCTGCTGTTGGTAATGATTATTATTATCATATGCTTGTTTACTACATTCAAACAAAATGAATTGATAAACATTCAAATTTGGGGATACAGACTTAACACAGTACTTGTATTTCATATTTGCCAAGTAGTATTTACTCATTACTATTATTTAGAATATGCTGCCTTTGGTTATCATATTCTAGTGGATATAAAATATTATCATACCATAGTTTTATAAGTATATTACTTATCTCTCTTTGCACTCTTATTTATGGTATGTGTTTAGGTTTCTACAAAATTTAGTCTTCAACTGAAGAATGTAACCTACAACTAAATAATAGAATTCCATTAGTCCATTGCCTAATTTAATAAATATAAATTGTTCACATCTATTTCATTAACAATTCTTCTGTGGTGCTATGTATTTTAAGTATTCTCCCTACTGTCACTGTATAGCCTGTTTTCACTTTCTCTGGTATTAATACTTCTATGCACAAAAATAAACAATTTGATTTAGCATACTTTAATATGAGTAGAGTAGTTATGAGTGGTGTACCAGAGGTCCTCTCCTATGGGAAACCTCCCGTCTCTGGCTGTTATGTGATCCACTTCTGTACTCAAATGTACCCTGTATATCCTCTATCTCTGTCTCTTTATCCGTTTAATTTATTTATACCTTTTAGAAAATTGTGAGCACTTTATTACTGGGGTAAAGATGTCATGCAAGAAAGAGCAGAAAAGACCAGCGCCTAGTAGGTACCTAGTTGATTTTTGTTAAGCGGTTAAATGGATACTTTCTTCTTGTATCACTTATTCATTGCTTACGGCACGGTCAGCAGTATGCCAGGGACTGATTCAATTAAGAATGTCTTAAATAATAAGATAAAACAAGAAATAAAATGTTACAGGGGGAGCTAATATTAAACTGATTCAAAAGACTGTAATGTGTGGAAGAACTAGCTTTCCTTCTGAGAACGCTCCCTGCCCTTCTGCAAACGCCAGAGTCTCTACCCTGGCTCCTTCAGTTTCCCAGTTACTGTCTGGTTGGTGACCTGAGTGAGTAACAGGTCCAGGCTGCGACACAGCCAGCAGACACAAGAAGGGTCCTGGCTCAGCTGGTTGTGTAATCTCACCTCCTGACATTGGAGGCATAGACCTTATACACTTCAACTCTTAGAGATATTATCTGTGATATTAAGAAAAGGATCAGTATGGTGAAGAAAAAATGTTTACCATTAATGTCTCATAATGGAGCACTCATCTTTCTTCACAAAAGACTCAGTTGTGATACATAATTTTGTAATAAGCAAATGATAAGCATAAATCGACAGAAAATTGCCGCATCAGCCACCCAGCATATGTTGTGTCGAGCCAATAGAAGAACAAGCTTCTCTAGAAGATTAGAAATAAGAAGGAGTTTACAGGTGTAACAGAAAGCAGCCGGAAGACTGGCCTGTAGCCTTTTTATGATGACCTGCACAGCTGGGGCTTAGAACCTTAACCCAACATGTGCCAGGCTTTTCTCTTGCAGGTACCCCGAGAATTGCTGCCATTGGCCAGTATCCACGAAAAGGCTTGAACAGCTGCCCTGACAAATGGGTTCCCCCATCAAACCAGCAATGGGGAGTTCGAGCTCCTTCCGATACTCTCTCCCTCTGGGTTGCAGAAGCACTTAAGTGATAAAGTATTTTCGAGCACTCTGTATTTTTCTTTTTGTAGATATGTAAAAATCTTCAGGATCCTTCTAATACAAGTTGTAAGAAATTGTTCATCTAAAGATCTAAAGAGTTGGTTTCAGCTTTTTTTTTTTTTTTCCTCTCCTAGACAGTAAGGATTGTATCCTGGAGCCACTTTCCCTGCCAGGAAGTCCAGGTGGCATCTCCACGTTAGTAGGTGCTCCATCTGTGCCTTGTATTTTCTGTGAAGAGCATTTTCCTGTGGCTGACCAAGACAGACTTCTGAAGCACATGATTATTGAGCATAAGATCGTCATTGCTGATATTAAGTTGGTTGCTGATTTCCAGAGGTACATTGTAATTTTGTTTACAAAGGACTAAATTCATTCTTAGGAGAATGGCATAAGCAATATAAAAAGTAATTCCTGTACAAATAGGAAAGTTCGTATTTTCAGTTTTTTCTTAGACTTTTTAATTTCATTCCTTTTTTTCTTGAGTATGTAAACTGTATGAGAATGTCAAATACTAATGAATTCCCTACAAATTCTGTAAACTCACCAGCTTTCCAGAGAACAGGTAATATTCCCTTTGGCACAGTCTGTGAGATTGTTGACATTGTTACTGTCTCTCAGATTTACGCTCTTTTCGTGTTTTAGGTTGTGGGCATTCTCTGACTGAGCGACTCCTTCCAGAGCACGCACAAGGACTTGGTAGTGTTTGGGAACAAAGGTCCTTGGCAACTTTTATACCAAGAGGATCTTAGCCAAAGAAATCTCAGTTTAAGTTCTGTGATAAGAATGAAAACCATGAGAGAAAAAACCAAAGAGGTACAGGAGTATACAGGTATTGAAGGAAGTCGGTGACTGAGGCACCGAGAAGAGGAGGATGAGGAAAATGAATAAGCAGAGAGAGGCGAGTACCTGAGGGACTGTCAATACTGAGCAGATATGAAGTGTTCTGTGTGCGTGGAACCCAGCCTTAGGGTGAGCCATACCACCAGATAAGTAATACAGGCAATTTTTACCTTTTTCCCAATCGATAATTTCTGGAAACACTTGTTCAAGAGAAATACCGTCTCGTAATAGCTGTAGTGTAGTAGTTATGTTCATGTCATCATTAGTTGAAACTTTTCCATTGAGGTGACATGGTAATTACTAAAAGCATACAAGTTGATACATCTGGTAAGATCCCATTTTGAGTATTTTGTCCTTATTTCACATACATACACACACAAAAAATTAGAGGAGCCCGAACTTGTAATAGCCCTGCATACAAACTCTGTATGTCTTAGATCACATGTATCGTTCCTAGCAAGTATCTGCTTGGTTGCTTCCTTTTTCCCCCATCTTTCTTATGTTGGCTCTTCCAGAGCATCACACTGTGTTACGAAGAATGAACTGTGAGACCAAGCAGGCCTACGATTCAAGTCAGGCTTCAGAACTTTCCAACTTTATGACTTCTCGTAAACTGTTTGATCATCGAGTAACAGCAACCTTCATAATGTTGTTGAGTCGTATATAAAACAGTAAATATAGCACCTGCTAGTGTCTCTGATGTGGTGCGCACATGATAAATGACAGTAAAATTATGTTTGTATTTTTATTACTAAAGATAAGCAGTATTTGAATTCTAGTTTTCTGCAGTTGTAGCGTGCATTTTTAATGACCATTTATGTGTAGATCTGAAAATCTAATTATCATTTGTAGAATTTAACTTTTGGTAACATTTTATTCAGCATTCTAAACAGTCTGAATTTCTGGGAAAGCAGTGCATATTTAAGTTGGAATAGGCAGCATTGTGCGTTTTATTCTCATTCTTTTTTGTCTGTGTGTGTGTGTGTATGTGTGTTTTTGAAGTAGTCTAGGGGCTTTCTCATGGTTGATACCTCATTACAATAAGTAGTCAAATCTGTTGATTTTGTTTTGGATACTCCTTAGGCTAGGAATCTTCCACTTCTTATTCAAATAACCATTGACAGGACAGTTAAATGCGCAAGTCTTGTATTACTCAACCTTTCTTTGTTTTAAAACTATTGTTTTACTCTTTCATCATATAAACATAAATTATTCTTCATGAATTGAAGAAAACATGATCATCTCCCAGTGATAATTGGAAAGTGTTAAGATTCTTGTTTCTCTTCTGCCCTTAAAATCTAAAGAATGCCTGAATGTATTTTTTTGTGTTTATGATTCTTAGGTATATTTGCATGATCAGTCTCTCTATTTTTATCATTAGTATTAATCTAACTATCCAACTATCCATATGTGGGCAGAAAAATTAAATTGCTCTCTAAGCCTCAGGGCTTAGGAACCAATAATTAATGTTGGGATCAATCACTCCCGAAATACAGTTACACAATAAAATGGATGCTTTTTAAATTAACAAAAAAGATAGATATCTGATGTAAGTGCTTTCAGAGTGTGTCGTTAACGTGTATTTTAAATTTGACCTAGATCTTTCTTGTCAGCAGTCATCCTGATTAAATAAAATTTTCACTGTCAAGTAGTAAAATAGAGATAAATGCAAATTGACCAGGAATGTGTCTGAGTGAATGCTGTTGTTTTAAAATACGTTTTATTCTATCAAATCCCCTTTAAATAATTACCTCTGACTGTTTAATAAAACTCAAACTTCCTCTCCAAAACAGATATTGACTGTGACTAGAATTCGGTTAGAACCTGTCAGTGTTATGTGACTAATTCCTCACTTAAGGAAAGAAGTGTTAGTGGGAAGGAGGGAACAGTGAGAGGTTAGTTGGCTTGAATAAGTCGCTCTGAACAGCTCAGATCTGTTTTTCTTTCTGAGTATAGGTAATAAAGCTGATAAATAGGTAAGAGATAGACTTACCTTGTGCTTCATAAGAAGTAAGCTATAAGTTTTCATAGTAAATATATTTGTCATTCTCTTTATTGAAGCAAAGTTACAGTATAACTTCCTGGGGAAGAGGAAATAAAACAAAATCAAAAATAAAAACGTTCCCTTTGAGCCCATTTAACATAGTTATTCATACCGAGCTGCTAGCTTTATTGAGTAGATAAAATTGCTCCAGAAAATAAATGTTAACGCCTTAATTCTTGCCCCCTTTTATATTGTGTTCCACTTATTCAGTGCTACTTAATAAACAGCCATATCTTAAACCTTTATGTATTTGTCAGTACATATACCAGTTATGGTGGGGGAGATAGGCTGCAAAGATTGCTACAAAGAGTTTTTTTTGGAGACAGTTCTGTGAGACATGATTTTAAGTTCTTTTGAAAACAAAAAAGCATTTGCTGATGGCTTGCTAATTATTTTTATGACTTTTTAAGAAAGTATGAAATGCTTCGATAACTGTCATCCAGTAAAGAGTTCCCACCACTTACATATTGCTGTATTTCATAGCAGCTTTTGTAGCTTTTAGATTAACTGGAGACAGAAAAAAATGAAGAACAGAAGTACTAAATGATCCCTTAACTTTGAAAAATATGTTCTGATGGTTGAGAAAAAATGTCACAAAAAGCATGCATTGAAGATCTGGTATCATTCAGCTCTCTCAGTTGAGTGCCTGTGCTAACCACAAAGAAATGTATATATTGACACCTCATAATTCTAAACTTCAAAAAGTACTATTAAGTGTTTACAATGTTTTTTTAATTCACATTTAGGTAAGTCAAATATATGTTTTATTTGTATATTATGCCATAACAAAATATGCATAATTTTACATATTTAAGTTGTATGATGGTTATGGCTATACTTCGTGATTTTAACAGATTATTTTTTTTCTTTGATGCTGTTGTCATCCAAACTTTGGTCAGGAAGAGAACATTCAAAGACAACTTTGTTCCTATTGGACAAATCTATTACATGCTTTATTTCTCTGCCTCCCCAAAGCATCTAACAACAAACATCTCAGATATATTCCTAAAGATGGTATCTGAAAAACACCATCTGTAAAATCTGTGACTACTTGCTCATGGAGCAGTAAAATAACGTTTAACCAACGTAAAGGCTACCAGACTGCAAGCATATAGCAGTAGCTTCTCTTCCCTTCATCCCTGGGAAAGTCTTCCCTGACCATTTGAAGAAGACAACTGAGGTCCTGCTAGACAGAATATCCCCTGGATTTTAAGTCAGTTGATGTTGGTAATCGTTTCCCAGTGACCATCACCTTGAAGTAAACTCTGACACAAATTAAGTATATGATGTGATCCTTCTCTTCAAAGACCAAGAAGACAGTGCCCAAACATGGAAGTCCTCAGGGACTCACAGTCATTAACTGTTGGAGTCAGGTCATTCTGAGCAGAACTTTGCATCTCTTGCCTGCCAAGTAATTGCAAATCAGTAGCCACAACAGCTGGCGTCAACGTTTAGTCCTAAGTTGGAAGTTTGGAGCAGTTCGTGCTGAGGACTACTGTTGCGTAATACAGTATAGGTTCAGGAAAGAGAACTTTCGCTCTCTCTTCAGACTTCATGTCTGCATTTGTTTCTGTCTTAAGAAAAAGAATCCTATCCTCCTGGTCTCTGAAACAAAAAAACAAAATCAAAACAAAAAGTGCTGCAAGGATCCATTCCAACTATAATCCTGGGGTTGTTTTGCCCTGTCCCTGCCTTCCCTTTTCTTCAGTTCTTGTACAGATTAAAGACAAGTTTGGCTTTATAGTGAGAAATACCATGTTTTGGAGCCAATTCTGACATGTTGATTATGTGACTTTAGGCATGGAAGGGATTAGTAAGGGGTAGCTCTTCCTAATTCTGAGGACCTTTCACCGCCTTAGCCATATTTGTATGTCCCCTGGCACTATTAATGTAACTGCTTTTGGTGAAATGTTACCTTCTGTTTTGGGGATTTGGTTTTTTGTTGTTGCTGTTTTTGTTGGGGGGCAGGTGTGTTACTGCCTGTCACTGTTGCCCAGGCTGTTCTCAAACTCGTGGGCTCAACAAATGGTCCTCCCACATCAGCACATGCCACCATGACCACATATCTTGGTTTGTGTGTTTTGTTTTTTTAGGGATGAAACACTGTTTTGCTCTTGTAGCCACCCATTAGTCCTTTGGAATAAATACATATTCCTTACTAGCTTAGTCTTATTTAAATATGTTGGTTTTTCTTTTCTTAATAATTACCAATTGTTTAGTACCCAGAATTTTGGAGACTGCTTTTCATGCAGTATCCTGTTTAATTATCAGCAACTCATTTTGCAAATGAATAAACTGAGTTTCGGGAAAATTCAGTAACTTCAGATTCATATCCCTGAATGCAAAGTCCCTGCTCCTCTATTAATTAATACATCCACTATAAAGGTTTAACCAGTCTTCATTTGTACAGCAAAACTGCTTTTAGTTTGAGATCTGTGCACATAGAAGTGGTATTGACTCTTCATTTAAAAAATAAGTCAGTAGTAACTCTTGAGAGCAGTCTGGTTGCTACAATCCACACTCTTCTTACCTGGTCATCTGCTTCATATTGTTTCACACAGGTGAAACAACTCTGAAATTTTTCAAATGTTAGCAGTAGTTTTACTTACTTTTTCTCATTGCTGAGACAAAATACCCAACACCCAAAGGTAAGAGGAGGGAAGATTTCTTTGGGCTCACTCTTTAAAGGGGTTTCTGTCCATAACTGGGTGGTTCCAAGGCAGGGTGGCATGGCAGCAGGGCATCACAGAGGAAAAACAGTTCACAGCAGGCAGAAGACAGCAGAAGCAGCAAGTGACAAGCAACGACTATCTTTCTGTCCCTTATATCTTACCAGGCTACCCCACTGTTGGGGCCAATAGCACTCACACCCTTAATCCTGGCATTGCATCCCCGAGCCCAGCATCACACACCCTATATCCAGCCACCTCCAAAAAGCCCCACCTACGACTGCATGAGGCTTTGTGGGGACATCTAGATATAAGCCATAACAGCAGCCTATGTATTGAAGAGTTACTGTTGCTTTTTGACAGGCAGTAGACCCAGCATGGAACTATTATTATATAGGGCTGGTTGCTGTTTTCAGTTTTGTTTAGAGAATGTCACCCGGGTAGTCCTTGGTTAGAATGTCAGCCGGACTGACAGGCATCTCCCCGGTGTATTCTAATGGTAAGCATGAGAAAATTCCCGAGATAACTTAGCTGTCATGTCTTTGGAAATCAGCTTAGCTATTTTGACACCTGGTTCTGCTGTATGTGATTTTGATTAGTCATGAAAGTAGATATTTGTGTAGTTCAGTTTGGAAGAACAGTCTATCTTCTATTCCTGATGTCTCTAATATACATCCTACTATAGTGCTTGCCTAGCAATCACAAGGCCCTGAGTTCAGTCCCCTGCACCCAAAAACGAACAAACAAATAAACAAAAAATCCCCACACATCATAATATGTTTTGTCATCCTTTGTACCACTGTGTAATAGAAGACATCTGAGTGGAGGATAAGAAAAGGTCAGAAAATAGCATTTTTACTCTTAAACCTTTTGTTGCCTTTTATTTCTCCCTTTTTCCTCTCTCACCCCAGGGAAGAAAAAGCAACTAGTGGAGAGAAAAAGAGAGGCTGTGTGGAATCCTGAGACATGGAAAGTGCTGAAGCTGGCCAAGGCAATCATGTTTAGATACATATTCCCTTCTCATTTGCTTTGATGGATACAATATGCCTTCTGCTTCTAAGAGGGCTAATATGGAAGCCAGTGAGTTAGCATAGAGTAAGGATATATCATCTATAGTATTTGAGGCTGAGCTGGAGCCTAAGATTGTTATTTTCTGATCTCTTAGGATAAAATCCATCACTGTTCTATAAGGAAGAGGTTCTCTTGCCCGTCAGGG
This sequence comes from Hystrix cristata, assembly GCA_004026905.1. Lineage (NCBI taxonomy): Eukaryota > Metazoa > Chordata > Mammalia > Rodentia > Hystricidae > Hystrix > Hystrix cristata. The sequence goes on from PVJO010014003.1 coordinate 26,955, forward strand.
TTAACAGTAGAATAAAGAACTAAAATATGTGATTCTATTTTATAGACATGATTCTTCATTGACATTTTTACGTATATACTCTGTACTTACTCAGCGATGTCATCCATTTGTAGTTATGTTTTATGTCAGCTCCTGTCATGGTTCTGTCTCTTTCCCTCCCTTCCTCTCTCTCAATCTCCCTCTTATGGTTCTCAGTTTCTCAGATCTCTCACCAGCACAGATGTGTTTCTAATACATTAATGGCTTACCAATACGGCACCATCAAATTGGGAAATTAATGTTAAAGAAAAGGAAAATAAGAATAAGGAGGAGACCAAATATTTGGCCTTGGAGTCTGCTTTAGAGAAATTTACAGGAATCTTCAAATATGCTTCTAAATCTTTAAAGCATTTATTTTGAGCCTACTATACACAGAACACTGCTAGGTGCTATGTCATGCCCCTTTAACTAGATTACATTTTCCATGCACTTCATCTGTCTCTGCAAGTCTCGTCTCATTCACAGAACTTTGGTCCCCTGGTATAAGTTACTTCTTTATCCATCAGTTGCATAGCACAACAAAGTGTCAAATAGAGAGTCAGCCTTTCCATTTCCTTTCTCCTCATGAGGAAGACACTCTCTTCTACCTGCCATTTGAAAAATGAGTTTGCAATTGCCAGTATACATCTTATTAGATAAATGGAAAGAACAGCTTGTTAAATCCTATCATCTTCCTTTTTCATCAGATATGCAGGTCTGGAGGTGATGATTTGCTTTTAAATTTAGCCTTCTAGCTCTTCTCATTAGATACAAGAAGTGTAAGCTCAGCTATTTTTCCAAAGGCTAAATTTGACTTAGTTCAGTCACAATGTGGACATGAAAATTGTTGTCTTGTGTAGATATTGAATGTAGACTGACTGCTCACTGCATTATTCTGGTTCTTTTGATAAATAAGATAACCTCTCAACTTTCTCTTTACTGCAGAATGCATAATAAGCCTATTTAATTGTTGCATTTTAAATACATACAAACTTAGATGTTATTTCAGAAAGCTTTATTATCACATTAAAATAATTCATTTCAACTTTCCTGTATCTCTGTTTATTGAATTTGGGGATAATAAAGTTTAATCATTTTCATGCCTTTAAGAATAACTTAATTTCATTAAATATTTATTTCATATCTCTGCAATGCTCCACTGCCTTCGTATTCACAAATTTGCTAGCAGTTTTCAGTCAACATTTGATTTTTTTTGCTTTGGAATAATTAAATGTTCTTATTTAACTGATCATTATAGGGTATGTAATATGGTCTTCTCATTATCCTTTTTTAAAAATTACTGTTCTAAGGTACATTTTATATTGGAGGAAGAGGTTCACTGAACAACCCATCACAGATTTTTGCAGTGTGATAAGAATCAATTCCACAGCCCCATTTGGTAAGTATATGTCTTCCCTAACATTTTTTCTCTGTCATCAAAAATTTCAAAGGAATAACTTTGCTACCTTAAATTGCAGTTGTTCTTCCTTTCATGATAGCTGAACTTACATTACTGTGTTTATTTTGCCTAACTTGAATAAAACTAATACAAAATGTATCATAATAGACGTGGGCACAGGTAGGTGCACACACACACACATTTTAAAAAATAAATCCTCTGGAAAAATGATAAATATTTATTTTCTCATTTATTTTTCTAATCTCTCAACAGAAGAACAAGATAATTATTTTTTGTTATGTGATGTTTTGCCAGAAGACAGAATTCTTAGGGAAGAGCTTCAGAAACAGAGACTAGTAAGTATTGTTTTAAAGGATGATTAGTGTGTTAGAAATACACACAAAATCGTTTTTGTTGTTGTTGCTTTTTTGTGCTTTTATTATGGATACTTTCAAACATACACAAAAGAGGAGACAAGACCTACAGATCTTTAAAAAAGTATGTATTTGATTGAAAACTAAAGCATTTCATGTTAAAAATGCAGAGTGAATTTTTGGCTTTGTTTGCTTCCTGGATTATCTCTAAAATAACAGAGCTTGCACGTTTTAGTGTAATTTTAGCTGCCTGACACATGCTAGGGTTCAGTAGTCGTGGAAAAATGCCTTCAGCTAAAATTGAGTTGAATCGATTAACCTTTTTTTCTCCTTTTCACCGCAATGTGCTATGCACTGGCATTTATTTTATATTTCTTTATGAATTAAGCACATGGTTTAATCAACATGGTAACCATTCTCATTTTCAGCCTTAACCATAGGCAACTGATTTGAAAACCTCAGCATCTTTGGTTTTTTGAAACAATAGCACATACAGTATGAAAATTTTAATTTCTATAAGTTAATCATAAATTGATTTTAAGTTATTAATTTTGTTTAAAAGTATTCAGTTTCTCATAATTTGAGACTAAATTTGTGTAAGTTGAGACTGACTTGCTCTTCCTTTAGCAGTTTCTTGTAAGTCTTCCTTGTATCTTTAGACTTGGCTGTATACATTATGAAAAGGGGTATGATTTAAATGTTCATACTATATCCTCCAGACACCTCAATCCTGTCACATCATCCTCACCTAACTTGAGAAATTCCCTTGAACGCTTTTTTATTTTATTTTATTTTATTTTACAAACATCCCAAATGCTTATTTCTCCCAATCAGGGAAAGATGATACTGTTGAGTTACATGTAAGAAAAATTGTTTTTCCTGTACAATAATTCTGGTGAAGTAACGGGACTTCTTGAGTTTTTCTTATCCCCCTATTACAGTGTCTTATGTGATCTGTAAAACATTGGTGAATTTACTGCCGTATCTTATGAATTTTGTTTATTTGCACTGATTTTTTTTTTTAATCTGGTACTAAGAATTGGACTCAGTGCCTCGTACATGCTGGGAAAGCGCTGTGCCACTAAGCTACATTCCTAGCCCTGTAATTTTTGATATCCGTGGTTTTTTTTCACTTCTGCTCACCGTGGCCGTGATCAGGAATAACTGAGCTGTCATCATCCTAGTACCTCCAAGGACTTCTTTGTAAGAACTGAAACCCTACTACTTTAGCTGTTGCTGTCGCTTGGTATGCAGAATTTTAACTGTATATCTCCAGAGAGACTCAGATCCCTAAATTTATCTACAAAATTTAGAGGACTGTTTGCAATTTGACAGTGGTAGACTTGTCAAATGCAAGTTTTATGGCAGATATGTCTATAGGAAAATGTGAGTACAAGGCATAGTTCATATCATGAGAGTGTACAGTCTAGTTAGAAAAAAAAGCCAAATGTATATTCTTAGTAGTAGAGATGATAATAGAATATCTTGAAGCACTCATGAAGTAAAACAATGCATATAATACACTTAGAATAATACCTGGCACATAAAAAGCACTGAATAAATATTAGCTGATAATAAAATGATAATACTGTCTTAACAAAGAGAAGGATTTGAGTTGTTAGTTGGAGAGTTTATAGAGAAAGGAGGAAGAATGCATATGGATCTAGATACAGTGTGTTTGGAAAAGCTGAATAAGGCTAGTCAGGCTGAATCCACTGATGTGTCCTCATTCCCTGCCAGAATGACATGAAGACAAGACAATAAATGTAGCTGTGTAAAAATCCATATAAAACTGTCAGACTGTAGGAAAGAGCAGACCAGCTTGGCGATGTAGAGAGAAGCCAACTCAGCTGTTTGCCATGCCTTGCTTTAGGTCTTCGCCACGTAACTATCCTGGGAGGTAGCTATGAAATGATATTCTATTGATAAAGAAACTGAGACAAAGAAAGATTAACTTGCCCCAGACCATGTAGAGAATGAGAAGCAGAGTTGTTGTTTTAAACCAAATAATCTGTTACTGCCTTTTTATGCCATCCAGGTCTACTAGTTATCTATTTAGTGTCCCACATGCCTTGCGCTATTACGCTAGGCTCCGGGAAACACTCTGTCCTGGATGCTAAGTGTCTGACAATTCCTTTTAGGCAGGAGATTCAGGTTTGAATTGGAGTGTGGGAAAGCAGAAGAGATTTGCGATGGCCAGGCAGTGGGCATGACGGCTAGAGTATCAACAAAAAGAGAAAGAAGGACTTGCCAAGCAACAGGAAAACTTGGGGAATTTGCAACTTGCAGTGTTATACTCTATGGTACGGAAGGATGCGGTTGATATGGGTGATCCTCCTGTGGGAGTCAGGATGATTGCAAGAGCTATCTTTTTATAACGTGTTCCATAAATTACTAATAGGCATTGCCAGAAAGAAGTCTAAATAGTCATATGAGACAACATTCAGCAAAGTAACAGTATACTTTGTTTTCTTCTACCAAATTAATAGAATTTGAAAATAATTTTGAATGATTGCAAGAATGTTAAGAAATAAGCAGTTTTTCAGCTGCTTTTAAGAGTGATGTGTCATCCCTAAGAAGTACTTTTTTGTCAGATACTGGAACTCTTGAAGATGTTTAAGCAGTAGTCCATATTCTCTCTCTGAGAACTTATCCTAGGAAAATCACACACCCAGACAGTTCCGAAGCCATTCACTATACCATGGGTTGGTTGTTTTTCCTATATGTTGCTGTAAGTTATATTTTACCAGATAGCTCCTCACTAGTAATCAGAATATCAGTCCAGCTTCTAGAAAATGTCACTTAAAACAATCAAATTGCTTTTTGGTAATGGACATATGATCTGGTCTATGTTCGAATGAGCTTAATCTCAATAGGATCTCAAGTTCATGAGGTAAAATTGTCACATTAGAGTATTATGGTGATACTTGCTCTCCTAAACTGCATTAAGGCTTACCTGTATCCATATAACTCTTTAATAGTCATTCTCTTATTTGAAACTAATTAAAGAATTTAGTTTACGTACCATTATATGGTTTGCTCTTAGTTCAAAATGGCCTTCTGACTTCTTAGTCTTACATTTAAATATCCTTTCATAGCCCTCACTATACATTGGTATTTTTCCCCAAACCTCATGTTTGAAAGAAAATTAAAAAAGAATATATTATGTACATACTTTCAGGACTTTGTTCATCCACCAAGAATGCCAGCCCTACCTCTCCACCTGTGTAAAACACATATCGCTTAAGGCACTCTTAAAATGCCACATTTTGTGTAAAAGTCTCTCTGATGCCACCTGTCAGAAGTAATAACTTCTAAGCTCTAATAACAAACCATTTTATGTGCCTTTTCAAATTAGTTAGTTGTTTAGAAATCTGCCTTCTTTACTAGATTAGATGCTTCTTGAGGGTTAGACTGTCATATTCACTTTCATATCTTCTCTGAGCCAGAAAATTTAATCCTGAAATATTGGCTTGGTATTTCTAAAAAGTTATAGAGTTAGGTCTCTGATTTATGTCTCTGAAGAGAGATGTAAAGTAGCCAGGACAGACATCTTTAATCACAGGGTTACACTTTTCATTGAAGCATTTAAAAAAAAAAAAAACTTCATTTTTCCATTTGCCTACCACAGAAAATATGTAGGCACTTATAGGCCCTTGGGAGCAAGATGCGACAGCTAAACTGGCGAAAGGGGAGACGTCCATGCAAGTGTAGAGAAGTGGTTTTATTTTAATCACTACTATAAATGTCCGCTCGACAAAATATTCATGATAATTTGATCATTTGAAGCGAAAGTGTTTTGTTTTAAATCCTATTTCATATATCTTATTTCGTTCTGTAATAAACCAACAACAAAATAAAATGACATGTCTCCTACTGAGATTTTTCTTTCTCATGCCACTTTTATTAATTTTAGAGACTTAGTAAAAATTATTGTATACCAATCACTTTAAAGTAAAATATCAGTTTATGGTCATACCATTCTTACAAAATTTCTGTATAGCAACGTAACACAATTTCTAGTACTACATCTAAAATAAATGTTCGCTGTGTGTAAGATGATTCCTCCATTGAATGTCATATCATTATTAACAGTTCAACAGAGATTAAGTTATTAAGATTAACTTACTGACTGATTTTAACCTTCATACTAATTATTGTTTTCATTGAGAAACAAATGCAAACACAGCCTGAAAAAATACTAATCTGAATCCTAAAGTTTACCATTTTGAACTTCTCCACACGAACTTAAAATTTTGCATGGCCTGTTTTTATCTACATTGGCTATGTGAGATGAGGCAGTATTATTATCATTGTTTAGATGGAAAAGCAAGGGCACAGATATTAAGGAGATATACACGCAGGCACAGTTATATACTGGATTACATAGGGAAGCAAGTCAGACTCCTGTTTTCCAACCCAAAGCACCATCCTGTTTGCAGTTGTACGAGGATTCTTAATAAAATTTGGTCTTCCTTCCTAAGCAAATGTGACATTTTCTAAATTTACATTTTTTAGAATTAATTTAAAAAGCTGAATAAGATATAAATATGTAATAATAATGTTTTGTCTTAAGAAAATCTACTTATTATCCTGAATAGTAAGTAGTAATTTTTTAATCTCTTAGGTCTAAACTTTTTATCATTTTCTTTTAAAACTTGAAGGGACTATGTTTTCAGTTTCCTCTGTCTTAAGAGAAACAATATTTTTAGGGCTGTACTTGACCCCCTCTTTATCCAGGCAGAGACTTCCTCCAGGAGGTAACATACTAAGACATGCCATACTGATTGTTAGCTCTCTTTCATCTTTAATTCATAAGGTGGAGATTTTGCAATTTCTCACAGCCACCTTTTCAGGTTTTTAAATTTCTTCTCTGCTAGTGTAAGCTAGATGATCTTCTATCTTTAGTAAAAATAGGAGACTGACTTTTCTGGTATCTTCTGTGTTTAACTCTTGCATTACCTTTTTGTTTTGTACCTCTACCTTTCTTTTTGTGATGATCTATTCCATGTAAATAGCTAAAGTTATGTCTTTTTTTCCTTGTCCTTACTCTTCAAATTCTACCCCAGTGAAAGTCAAAGTAGAAGAAAATACTGTCTTTCTATACTTTGTAGCAAGCAGATGGTTCACTGCAGTTTCAGAAGGGGTGGGAGGTACTGATGTCTCTTAAGAAGGTGAGATATTAGTCAGATCAAATCTCATGGACTTGGAGGAGTATAATGTCTTTCTAGTAAGACATTTCTCAGAGGTGGGGGTTTGTCTCCGAGGTAGAGCACTGGCATAGCCCATGCAAGGCTGTGAGTGGAAGGAAAAAAGTAAAAGAAAAAACAAATTTCTCTCTAGATTGTTTTACTGTCTTTAGCCACTGATATGGATGTGTGTGTGTGTGTGTGTGTGTGTGTGTGTGTGTGTGTGTGTGTTGAGATGTGTCACTGCGTTGCCCAGGCTGCTCTCAAACCCCTGAGCTCAACTGATCCTCCTGCCTCAGCCTCCTGATTGCTAAGATTGTAATTGCATGCCACTGAGCCTGGTTTCTCATTTATTTGTTAACTTCCCATTGTCTCATAAAATACTGAGAAAAGTGGATTTTATTGATTGTTTTTAAGAAAATATCATGCCATTATTAATCCTTATTTTGGTACAGTTATTCCTGCCTCCGCATGCATTTCAAGAACATTAAGTATATTTTATGCATATGATGCTCAAGTCATCAAATTCTGGCAAACAGATCAGTCCTTCCCCTGGTTACTCATCAACTTTGGATACGTAAAAGGGAATTTTTTAGGGGGTGGAGAGGAGGGAATAGCTTTTTCCCAGACCCTGGTCAGAGGGCTTCTACATTACATAAGTGAATTGAAAGATTCTAAAAGTAGGAGCTGTACATTAGTATCTGAAAACAAAATTTCCTCATGTTTCTATTTTACTTTGTGAACCAGATTTGTTCCATAATCCTTAAACTAGTAGGAATGTACTGAGCTTTTTAAAATTTGATTTCCTCATATCGACTGTTAAATGAGATAGAATAAAAGGTGTGATTTTTTAAAAATGAGCTTTTACCATAACGTTGAATATAATTAAAATGAAAATACCATCTTACTATCAGAAGAAATAAGAAACAGCGGAAAGAACAAGAGAAGATGGTGTTGTTAAATCTGCCTCAATGTGAAACAGTTTGAAGACTGCTTCAATAATTTCTACAGGGGCTGGGGATTTAGTTCAAGTGGTAGAGTGCGTGCCTAGCAAGCACAGGGCCCTGAGTTCAATCCCCAGCAACCCCCCTCCCAAAAAAAAAACCAATAATTTCTACAATGTCCACTTATTCAAATCTTGTAATTCTAAATAATTAAAATTCTCCAATACTTTCAAGTTTATTCACTGTAAAGATCCAGACTCCTTAGAGGATCTGGTACATGCCTCTCTCTCCCCTCTCTCCTTGCCCCCTGTGCTCCAACACGCCTCAGCTCCTCAGGCACAGCAAGCCTTTTTGTTCAAGGCCTTTGCACCGCTTTGGGTGCTGTTGTCTAAAAATGTCATGATCTTTCCAAAGGGGGAGGAAGAGTTTTTGGAGAAGGTGGTATCTGAAGTGAGTCTTGGGAATGATATTGTAGCCAAGTGCTTTGGAAGTGCTTTAAAAAGATAGAGACTTTTATAGTAATTTAGATGTTTGATTGAAATGATTTAGGAAAAAATGTTTTCTGTGGAGAATTAATGTTAGCTATCAGCTACAGTGTTCTAGACAGTAGACATGTAAAAATAAATTATATTTTTGGTTAATTATTTATTATTTGGTTAATTTATTTATTATCAACTCCCTTCCTAGTAGGTAAGGAAGATTTAAACCTGTTCTCATTTGAAGAGTGTGGAATATGACCAAATAGAAGTTATAAGTTGCAAAGCCCTAATACTAAGCTTTTAGTTAACCTTTGGGAAAGTTTGGTTGACTGACATTTGATTTAGCCAAGTGGAGTATCGAAATCTACTGTTTTCACCAAAAAACAAATACTTCTCCTGTATATTCTTTTAAATTCCTTCATTTCCTTGTGCGTGGAGGGGTGGGAATGGAGAAGGGGCAGCAGGCAGGCACCTCAGGTCTCCCTCGCTCCAATGCTAGCTGTACACCTCTCTCTCTCTCTCTCTGTCGATGTCGGGTCCCCAAAGAAGCACCACTGCAGAATCCACAGCGCTTGTGCTGGCACGATGCTAATGTATGTTCTCTTAGAAAATGTCAGTGGCATTCCATATGTATCGGGGCTTTGCCATGTGGGATTGCAGTCTGGGTTCTGGCGTTGTAAATAAGTCATTTCAGAAGAAAGCTAGTACTTTGTGACTCATTTGTATCAATAGTACCGACCTTTTGGAGCATCTGACTAATCAAATTTTTAATTTTGTTACTCTCAAGTTCCTATTTTCTTGACGTCTGCTGTTGGATTTTTTTTTATCCTGAAATTTTACTAATGGCTAAAAAGTTAAGAAAATCCTAAATCCAGAACTATCTATGGCCGTAACAACTCTGAATGCACCCACTCTGACCTAAATTCTAAACTGTTTCAGAATTGATCCCTCTTCAGGGATCTTTTTTCTCCTCTGAGAATCCTGAATGCTCGTGTTTTTGTCCCTTTTATCGAGGAGTTCTTTTATAATCGTAGCCTTTAAACGGAGAGTAAATGTACTCTGGACCTTGCCTGGTGCGTAGGCATGTTTGGGGCACAAGATGACCAAGGGGTGGTGCTGTCATTCTCCTGACTGTAACCTCGACCCTGTTCTACCTCCTTCCCTCTCGTGCTCTGCCAACCTGAAAAAGTTCGTGTGTCCCTGTCGCTGCTCAGAGAGGTCTGTCACCTCTTGGAACTCAGTTTAATCCAGTCACCTTGTGACTTCTGCGCTTTGGACTCCAAATAAGTTTTGCCTTTTCAGTTTTTATTTTTCCAGCCTTTTCTTATTGTAAGTGTCTCTCATGGCTTTCTTCATCCTAAGCAGAAACGAAATAAAGCAAGGGGAACGCCTCCTCTTGCTTTAATGATTATCTTTGTGATTAACTGTTACTTTTGGTTAAGGTAGATGCTATTCCTCCTTTCACAGAATTCAGACTCTCACACACACACACACACACACACACACACACACACAGGTACTTACGTATTTGTCTGCCAGATGAAATATAACTTGAAGAGAAATTGACCCTGCCAACTTGTTAAAAAGTAAATTGTAAACCCTGTTATTATTGTTTAGTACTTAACTTGAGCTCTTTGAGTTATCAATGATAATCATATCAATAAATTGCTATATTTAGTTACCTTCATTACATTTTGCCAGAAGTTTATATTATTGTATGTGCTAGGAAAGTATGTCACACATTGCCATATATCTTTAGATAATTTTTTGACACCTTTGCAGTCAGAGCCAGGATGTGATGACATGTTATATAAAATTTAATTCATATTAAAATTATGACTAAAAAAAATAAATAAATAAAATTATGACTGTGATACATGAAGTACAACTTTGGAAGTCAATAGTGTTGGGAGAATGGGGTAAGAATTAGAAATTATTTTTTTAGTGGACTCTTGTCTAGTGCATGGCTGTTCTCTTGAATCATTTTGTGAATAAGAATTAAATTACTTTTCATGCAAGTTCAAGTCTGTGCTTAGGATTTAGAGGTGGAAAGATTTCTTTCTCACTTGTTAGCTTTCCATTACTGTAGTATGTGAGATAATCATCTTACAAAGAGAAAATGTTTATTTTGGCTCATCGTTTCAGAGATTCTAATACATGATCAGTTAACCCCATTGCTTTTAGGCCTGTGGCAAGGTAACACACTATGGCAGGAGTACATGATAAAAAAACTACTCACCTCATGGCAAGGGAACAAAAAAGAAGAGAAATGGACTGGTGTCCCATAATCCCCCTTCCAAGGTACATTCCCAGGGGCCTAAAGATGTCCCATTAAGTCCCGCCTTTTAAAGTTTCTACCAGCCACCTGTAGTGCCAAGAAGGGACCAAAACTTTAACATACAGACCTTTAGAGGATATTACAAACGGAAACTTGCATCACCCATCTCTAGGTTCATGTCTGAGAACACTAAACAAAAGTCAGTTTTCTTAGTTGCCTTCTTGTTGCTGTGACACAAGTCAGCCATAGCACCCCCATCAGTCACCTTCACAGATCCCCATCTGTAAGTGCAGAGGCCTTTGAGGGATGTCTTCATCTAAACCATAACATTCCACCCCACCCTCCAAAATACTCATTTGCATCTCCTTATGTAAAATGCATTTAGTCCATCTCTAAAGAGTCGCCAAAATTTTGACAGTTTCAGCATTGCTGAAAAATCCAAGTCCAAAGTTTCTTCTGAGACCCAGGACAAACTCTTAGCTGTGAGCACTTGTAAAAATGAAAAAGAATGTTCAATACTGCTCACGTACATTGATGCAAGGTAAATATTACCATTCCAAAAGGGAGTAACAGGGATAGAAAGGAATAAGCCCAGAGCTGAAAACCAACAGAGCAAACTTTAAATCCCATAGCTCCATGTCCATCATCCGTGGCAACAATGTGAGCACCAAAGATCTTGAGTAGCTCTGTCCCTACAACATTGCGAGTTGTGGCTCTCATGGCCTCTCTCTTAGGTTAGCTCTGCTCAATGCCTGTGGCATTCCTGAGCATATGTTCCACGTTCCCGGCTTCTCCAACTTCCTTTGGTTTCCACTGTACTTTCGGCTTCCATCTCACAGCCTCACACACTGCCCTCTCAAGAGCACACTGCCTTGCCTCCTAGGCCTTCTTGTGAAATCTTGGTGTAAGCCTCCCAGTCCCCACAACTCTTGCATTCTCCATATTCTCCATGCCTGTAAAACCAAAGTCATATGGGTGACTCCAGGGTCGGCCTACAGCTTGAGCAGTAGCCAGGCCTCCTTAGATCATGACTTAAGGCCTCTGAGTATCTGGATGGCTGAGGTATGGGAAACTGTTTCCTAGGTTGCCCCAGACAACCTGGGTTCCCTTGGGCTGTCTTCTCAAAACAAAGTCCTTCACTTTTGGACCCTTGAGCCTATGAAGTATAGTCTTGTACATTCCTGTGGTACCTCAAGGCATCTTTCATATTGTCTTGATGAAAAGTACTTGGCTTCTTTTTAATGCTATTCCTTTTAGCAACCAAGCTCTCCTCTGCTCCAACTTTGCAGGACTTTTATGAGGAAACCAAAAACATCTCATGAACTTTTTGGTCTTGATTTTTCAGTGTAAACATACCTAAAAACTACCAAGAGTGCTCATGCCACAGCCTGACCATTGGGCTGTCTTGAAATCCCCCCCCCCAGATTAATTAGTTCACTGTCTTTAATCTCAGTCTACCTCAAAGTCTCAGGACATGAGCAAAATACAGACAAATTTTCTGCCAGAGCACCCCACACATGATCTGGAGTCCAGATGGCAATGAAATCTTTGTTCCCAACTGAAATCTCCTGAGCCTGATCTTTATTGTATATATTTCTACCAGGATTTTGGTCGTCTGAGCTCTGGCCAGGATCTCCCATCAAGGTCAGCTTGCAGCATTCTATGGCTTCTCTAGCCAGGATCTCCAAACCTTTCCAGACTCCTGGAAACCAGTTCCAAAGGCTTCCAAACCACATGGTCAGGTGCAGTCACAGCAATGACCCCACTTCTCTAGTACCCAACTCTGTTTTAGTCACTCTTGTCACCGAGACACAGTACCCAACACCCACAGTTTAAAGGAGGAAGATTTATTTGGTTCTCGGTTACAGTCCAGAGTTGGTGACCAGCTGCAAGGCAACATGTCTCATATCATGACAGCCAGAAAACATTGAGAGAAGGGAGGACCAGGTAGGGAGATGCACCCTTGCAAGTCACACCCTCTGGGATCCACCTCTTCTGACCAAATCCTGCCTCCTAACTGCAGGTCAGCTCTAAGTGCCCTCATAATTCCGTCACCTTCCAAAAGTCCCACCTGTGAGCACATGAGGCCTTTGAGGGGCAGCTTCAATCTAAACCATACCACAGATTGACCAGAGAAAAGAAGCTGGACTGGTACATTCCTATAATCCTGGCACTCAGGAGTCTGAAGATTGCAAATTCGAGGTCAGTCTGGTCTATGTAAGGAGTTCCAATCCAGCCTGGACTATATAGTAGGACCCTATCTCAGAAAAGGAGGGGAGAGAAAAGAGAAAAGCACATAAATTTATTTAATGTATCACTTTGTAAGGAAATGGAGAACCAAAGAAATAAAAACCTGTGCATTTTTATGCCAAACTCGATGAAACAGCGGATAGCTGAGGGAAAATATTAGACAAAGAAGCTGATATAGTGGTAATAAACTGGGGATCACTTAGCAAGACCCGTTCATTCAGGTTCTGCCATACCCTTTGTCTTCAGAGATAAGGATTCTTCCACCCCTTCTGTAGAGGGAGGGCACCTCTCAAATGAAGTTTTTATGATCTGCTTCAGGGGAAGAAGAAGAGGAGAGAGTGAGAGTGAAGTTCTTACATCTGCTGTTTCCTCATGTGGCAAGGGCCATATCTCAGTGTCGTACATCCTGTATCGGACTATGCAGCTTTTATAAGAGAATATCCACTCAAATATTCTTGGGTTATCTTCTGAAGCCTGTGACTGTATCCTTGGGAGAGCTTAGAAATGTAGCATTTCATGCATTTAACTAGGGAGAGGACAAAATCAAGGTTATGACTGAAAGTGCAAAGGTAAAATTTTCCTCTGCCCTCAGAAGGTTCACTAGATTAAACTGTCAATGTAGTAGGAAAAAAGCGTAAATTTATTAATATGCAAAAAGGGACAAATCACAGAACAGGAAGAAAATCACAGGAGTGTTAGCCCAACATGATTCAGAAACTCACACCTTTTTTCTTTGGGAGTGGAAGAATGAGGAATAAAGACAATTTTGAGGGGAATATTAAATAATTTTTAGGGGAACTCAGTGGGCTTGAGAATATACAGTGGCCTAGGACAGAGTCTGGCCTGCAGAACAGATGATGAATTGTAAATTATTCTTTATGTGTCTGAGATAGGGGACAATGATATGTGTCTGAAATAGGGGACAATGATATGTGACAAAAATCTCTGCAGATGTCTTGCCAGACTTCAGTCTTTCTTCCTGTGATAGCTTAGTTCCTGAAAGCTCACAGGAGGGGCAGAGGAAACTCTCTTTTCCAGCAGTTCTGAAGTTTAGGCTGATACGGGACCTTTGTAGAAAGCCTGTCTCTGTGCTTGAATGGGAGAAGCAAGACGAGGCTAGAAAGATGTGGATTCAAAGCTGCTTTGCAGGCCTTTTAATTTTCTTTAGGGCACGTTGCTCAGCATGCCAACAAAGGCCATACTCAGAGGGGGGTTGTTCAGAAAAGAACGCTTGAGGAAGTTCATACGTTTTCTAGGTAGTTTTGAACTCTCAGCATCTGATCAATGAAGAGCAAGGATTTGTAGTGCACCGTGGCAGCTCTTACCGCATCTCTGCACTATTTTCAGAGTTTTGGATGTGCTTTGGCATGAGAGTTAACTTGTTTTGAGACTCAATCTGAGGAACAACCGTATGTTGTTGGGTGTATTTACTCTAAGTCTGTTGGCCATTATACCACATAGTGTAGTCATGTGCCCGCGGTGAGTTGAGGCCCCAACTACCCGTAGCTGTGTTACCGGGAAGCACAGTGAGAAACCATACCCTCACTTCCCTGGTCCTCAGTTCTTTGTGCCCATAATTAAAGAATTCATTCGAGACACACAGGCCATGCAGAAGTATAGGTAGAATTTATTGTAAAGTAGATATAGAATTGCACCTTCAAGCAAGAAGGCAGGCCGTGCCACAGAGCCTTGTACACTGAGTGCACATTTGAATACATTTTTATGCAGCCAGGAGTTACTTTGGGGGTCCAGGGAATTGGGGTAATTATGATGCTTAAGAACATTTTACTTAGAAGTTACTTAGGAATTATAAAATATCTTCCTATCCTTTTTAGAGGTCAGTGTTTCTTCAAGGGCTTTAATCATATAAGAAACGTACAGAAGATAAGTTCTTAATTTAAACCAGGTCCCAGCCCAAGGCAAGAGGGTCTTTAAGGAACCGTTCCTTTCCTGATAGTGCTGGGCTATAGACCGTGGCAGCCAGGAATGCAGTGTACCTTGTTCTGGAGTTAGGCACCAGGTGGCTAGGTATCAGGAGGAATGTGCACAGTATGTAACCTTAAGATGCTGTTGTACTCTGTGGGGTCACTTTGGGTCTGAGACCTAACAAGTTATTATAGATGTATTGTACTTTGAACTCCTTCTTTAACTAACTGGCAATGCATGACACTTTGCCCCCCACCCCTGTCCTTCAGGCCCACAATGTCTAACTCTCTGCCTAACAGCTGGGTCAAACTTAATAAACTAAGCACACAGTCCTGTTACCGGGGTTCTGGGGTGCTTTAGCCTCTTTCCAGAGATTCTTTCCAGATTCTTTTGGTCCTGAATAAGGAATGGGGCACGACACGTGCAAAAGTTCAGTGAGGTTTTACATTTATTAAAGGTAGGAAAAGTACAGATTTTCCGTGGTTAATGACCTGCCTGTTTAATGACTGGACTTATGAACCCCTGCTCAGATTTATGCCATGTCTTTTTATGGTACAGTATTCCTTGTTTATATAGTACTGTAACTTTTGCTGATTGTACTGTACAGGACTGTACTGTAGTTTTGTGTTCTGTTACATATTATAGTACCTCTTGTAAGAGTTATGCAAATAAAAGTCATCAAGTTGGAGTTTACTTTGACCATTTCTTTGTTCTGAATTGTAATCTACATACTATGTACAATTCCTCATTTAGCAACCAATTCATTTAACAACCAAGTCACAGGGACATAACTTAGTTGTTAAACGATAAATGTCTGTAAGCTTTCTAGAGCGAGGGCAGGCCAATTAAAGATAGAAAAAGAAGTACCCTCTACAGAGTGAGAGCAGGGCACTGAGAAAGTTCACAATGGCTAGAAGGTTAATGACTGATGTCTTTTGCAACCCCTCCCCCCATTCCACAGGCTGATTTCAGATCTAGGCTGTTCTATTAAAAACCTGTTTGATGTCACACCAGAACAACTGAAGACAGCACTTTCTGATTGGTCCCAGGTGCAGGAACTGGGACCTGCTCTTCTACATGTGTCCTGGACCTCCTTGATTGACAGGTCACCCTCACTTTCCCAGTCCGCTGGCCATCTCCTAGTCTCCTGCCTCACTCTTCCACAGGACTGTCCTTACCTCAGACACCAACTGAAAGTTGGGGTATGTGTAGGCCACCTTCACTTCTGGTGAGCCGATTCTCAATTGAGAGGTTCCCACTCTTCCCTCAAATTCAATAATTTGCTATCACAATTCGCAGAACTCAGGAAAACACTGTATTTAGGACTATCATTTATTAATAGGATAGGCTACAAATCTCCACAAGCCAAACAGAAAACCCATGGGACAAGGTCTGGGAGATTCCCTAATTCAGTTATTATTGTCCCTAGGGATATATTATCTTTGTGGCATATCAGCGTGAGAGTGGGGCGCTTTAGGCAGAGTATTGCCAACCAGGAAACCTTACTGGAGCTTTGATGCCCAGAGTTTTACTGAGACTTCCCTGAGTAGGCATGATTGATTAAATCCCTGGCTGTCCCTCAAGTCAGGCTAATGTGAAGGGCTCAAGCCCAACCCATTCATCACTTGTTTGCTTTCCCATGTGGCCAGTCCCTAGCCTGAGTCATCTCGGTAGCATAAGGTGTCAGCTGTAATTCATGGGCCCAACATGAGCAGCAGAGATACTACAGTGACCCAGGAAATTCCGGGGGTTTATGAAGTACAGAGAACAATGGCCAGCCAAATTCTCTAGTACATGAACCCCCTGCCTGATGTTTCCTTTTTCTGGGAAAGCTGATAGCTAGCTATGAACGCTGAAAAGCCAAACTCAGGATGCACCTTTAGGTTCGAATGTGGGGTGGGGAACAGTTTCAGCTTCTGTGTCCATCCTATCCCGTTTTTCTTTCTTCCTTTTCTTCCGTTTCTATGCTATTTTATTTTATGTCAGTCTGAAACACTTAACTAGAGCAGGGGAAGATACACATGAAATAGTCAGAAAACCTCAGAGACAATCCATGGTTCTAAAATCAAAAGCAGGAGAAACGGGAGGTTCTGTTGCCTTCCTGTGGAGCCTTGGGCCACTGCCGTAACTTTGGTGGGAAGATCTGTTGTGCTCTGTGTTGGAGAAGTGCCCCCAGGGGTCCCTGACTGAGAATTGCTAGCAGGTTCTGTTGTGTTCCTGCCTTTGAGCTAGACTGGGAAGGAACCTTAAGAGTGTGCTATTTTCTCTGATAGTCATTTATAGATCCACTCAGCCGGGAAATTTGCAAATCTGTTAGTTGCCTGTACCCATAAAATGCTTTTGTACACAGCCCTAATCTCAGCAACTGAGAAGGCCGAGGCAAGAGGATCACAAGTTCAAGGTCAATCTGGGGAATATAGCAAGAACCTATCTCAAAAATAAAAAGAAAAAACAGGCTGAGGATGTAGCTCAGTGGTAGAATGCTGACCTAGCATACACAGAGTCCTATATTCAACCCCCAGTACTTCCAAAAAACAAAAGTTATTGATATCTGTGGTTAATAACATAAACCTTAGTTTTATTTCTTTGTGTTAATATAAGCTAGTTTTACTGGATTGGTCATTTTAAGCATTAGGTTTTTTTCTTTTCCATATACAAATTCATACTTAAATAAGCATTTTGCAAATTATTCTATCCCGAATTGGCCAATTTTTATTTTTGTAATGTTCACTGTAGCTCACATTTTCCTTTCCTACCTACATGTTAATCCCCTGTGACTATGTTGAGTGCCATCTGGTATATCTGCTGTTTCACTGATGTTTCCTCTGTTTTCAGTTTATGAATAAAGATGAAAGACTATGTACTGACCCTTTTGCTACCATACTTGACATTTAATACCAATTAGAAAACCATAAAGCTTGTTATTATAGCTCACTGCCTAGTATATAGGTTGATCTTGTATTCTTACAACTGTGATTTTTATCCAAGCCTATTTTGTAATGAAATTTTTGTTTGATTTCATCAGCTGCTTTGATAAACTCAAACACATAACATCTGTGACATTTACTTCATCCCCACATTCTGTAAATCCTTGAATAAAATGCAGTATATAGTCTAGCATGAATTTTTTTTAGAAAATAAAACCATAAAGCTGATAATCAGGCTTTGATTTTCATATCTTTATGGTACTTTCTATGGCTTGTCTCCTAATCTTATATTTTTTGTTCATGAGCGACCTCAAATATATGCTATAACTAATTCTGTTAGATGTCAAGCGTCACAAAGGAAGGAAAGGAGGGAGGGAAGAAGGAAGAGAAGAAATAAAGAGAAAAGAAAAAATATTTTTCTTGATGGCCCAAATAGTCCATACTCAGTTTCTTCAGTAATGTCAGATCAGCAGCTGTCCCATATTTGCTGCAGGAGACAGAAGCGCAGAATTTAAAGCTCAGCTTTGTCTTCTCAAATCATAGTGAGTAAACAGCAACAGGGACGAAGGTGTTAGGACAGAGTGCAGACGTGGCGGTCTTCTACCCAGCTTCTAACCACTCAGCAGATTGGAGGAAGTACAGGTCGTAGGAAATGCACCAGTTCCACTCACTGTGTACCCCTTTCTGGGGAGCGCAGTGAGGGCTACAAAGATGAATTAAACACTTCTGCCCGCCATGAGCTTATGGAGGAATACATTTTTAGTTGATTACCTAGAGTTAATAAATAACAAGGTTTTCCTAGCATCATCCATATACTTTGGAAGGTTTACCACTGATATTGGAAAAAATTACTCTTTTCCACATTAGGGACTGAATCTGAGGCTGCAGTTCTTTGTCTTTGTTTTTGTTTTGTGGTACTAGGGAATTGAACCCGGAGCCTTCACACTAAACTACATCTCTAGCCTTCTTTTTATCTTTTGAGACAAGATCTCACTAAGTTGCCGAATTGCCCAGGCTGGGCTTGAACTTGTGAACCTCTTCTCTCAGCCTCCCAGAGTGCTGGGATTACAGGCATGTGCCACTATGCCCAGCTTATTTCAATTATTAAATACTTTTAAGCAAAATAAATAATTATGTCTTATAGCAATGAATTTAGTTTCCTTAATTACTGGACTTAGTAATTATCACTATTAATTCATTTCCTTTTCTTATACCTCCTAGGAATTTTGCGCAAAAAAGTCATCTTAGAAACATTTATATATATATATATATATATATGTATATTTAAAAACAATTACTTTTTTTAGTGAAAACCTGTCCAAGTCCCTACCTCATACCAATGTAAAAAATCTTTTTGTATCTATATATTTCTAAAACTTGTCAGTTATGATTTTTTGGAAAAAGAACTTTAAGACTGTTAAAATCATAACCAACAGTAGATCCCTTTTCTTAAAAGAGTTCACACATACACCAGGCTGTGATCTTTTATTTAAACAAATATTACCAACTTTCTGTGGGAAGCTCTCCAGCTTATATTACATATGAAATACAGAGTACATAAGTGCCAATTCTACATCGGAAAGGGATAATCAGGTGTGTTATAAATCTTCGCCTTTCAAAAGGCCATTTTGATATTCAGGATTTGAAATATGTGTGTTTGTGTACCCATGGTATAAACTTGGTTGCCGTGTGTATATTGAGAATCTCCTCTAATGTATTGCATGCATAGAGCATGAAGGAGCTCATTTTCTTTCAGTATAAAGTGTTAGGACATAGTTTTCTTGAAGACCAAGCATTATAGATGCCAATTGGATGATATAAACCGTTAAAAGAAGACATTTCGTGGATAATTTGCAGATCACCAGAAACTGAGTCCTGAGGGAAGAGTTATGCCCGAAACCACATTTAGCGCTGGTTGTTCACAAAAAGTCCTGATTGATTGTTTTTTCACTCACCACAGAGATACTACAGTGAACACGTGGAAGGATATGGGTAGAAAACTGATGACAAAGCTGGGCGCTGGGCACATGATGAAGCAATTACTCCAAGCCAGTTAATGGCCTAAGAAATCATAATAGGTAGTTGATAATTGCTATTAAGAATAATACGTGAATTATAGTACGTGTACTTGCTTTAACCCTTTTAGCATAGGGTTACATGGGGAGCAATGTGAAAGGATTTTAAAAACCTAGGTTAGGATTAGGTACAGAGCATTGCGAATGCTGTGTTAAAATAAAGATTGTGGGTTTTAGTACCTTGAAAATAGCCATTAGTGTGTTACTTCAGGTTTTGTCTTGAGTACCAGTTCTAGCATTTCACATCCAGACACTATGTACTCATTACCTAATATAGACAACTTCTTCAAAAGTCCATGCACAATCAGATTTTGTCTTCTATCCCTCTGGGCATTTATCAGATAAGCATATTTCTTTCTGTACATACAGAGAAAGTCTTTCCTATAAATGTATCTGTCTCATATCTGGTAACCTCAGGAGATTTAAATTGCACAGAACCCAGAAGTAAGACAGAAGCATCCCTACCGTATGACAGTAATTGCCATCAAGTCCATTCAAGGAAGAAGCTATGAGCTGCTCTTTATCAAGTACCAAATATTTTCTACTTTTTCTTTTCTTTTGCTACTAAGGATTGAATTACAGCTTTCACACTGAGCTACATCTCCAACCCTTTTTTAAATTTTTCATTTCATTTTCAGACTTAGTTCTCACTAAGTCGCTAAATAGCCCAGTTTGGACTAGAAGTTGTGATCCTCCTGCCTCAGACTCCTGGATTGCCAGGTTTACAGGCATGTACCACCAAGACCATCTTTGACTTAATTTGCTTTATTTTCATTCTCAAATTTGGATTTTCTATTTTTCTTTAGCGGGGTTTGGAAGGCCCTGTGGTAGTTTTGTTCCAGGTTCAGATGAAGAACAGAAGGTCTACAGATAGGATAGCAAATTGAAAGGTGGTGTAGATAGGACAAGCCTGTTGTTAGATACAGAAGTGAACCCACTAAAATGATGAAAAGCTTCCGTGAATAAAAGGAGATAAACAGGATGGGATTTAGCTCAGTGGTTAAAGTGCTTGTCTAGCAAGCTCAAGGCCCTGAGTTCAAACCCCAGCACCTAAAAAAAAAAAGAGAGATAAACATGGATGACCATAAGTAAAAATAAAATCAAATGAGGAAGGCACAGAATTTAGCATCATTTGTAAAAACAGGACAAAGAGATTCTGAAAATAAAATATATTTGCATTGCAGTACAATATGGTAGTAATTGTCCCTAACAAGGACCATATATCATATAGAACAAGTTAAATTGCATCTTGAATTTGGAATGTGGGGAAACATCAGAGAGACCTTGGAAACCATGCTGTGCAAAACTTAACCCTTTAAATGCCAAGTTAAGATTTCTATAATCTAGAAAATAAACCTATGTAGAATACCGTTTTGAAATTAAATTGGGAATAAGGCATAATTATATTTGCATATATTATAATTCTGTCATTTCAGTGTGTTTTAAAGCACCAAATGCTGCAGTCCTCATTCATATCGGATGCATTTTGGTGAAGCTTTCATATACTTGTTTTGTAGAAAATTTTTAGTACTGCTCTACCTCTGCAGATCCCTATCCCCTGGATTCTGAACGTTTGTTTACTATGTAGAAAGATCATTGTTATAAGCTGTGTATCTACATGTGCTACAGTGGTTACCTTGTAAGGAAAAAGAAAGGCATATGTATGGTGAAACAAACACTAACTCCAACACCAAATAACTTGTAGCTTTCCACAAGCTGCTGTAACATCTCTTAACAGGGAGTTACTAGATAATGAGGTCACTTTCAGGTCATATGCTCTGATAAGCTAGTACTCAACAGCTTTAGTTGGAAAGGAAGTCTTACTAGAGTAGTTATACACAAGTTAGACGTGGTGAGTAGAAATAGAATGTGTTAATGGGAGACATTGGGAAAATAGCCAAGAAGGACTAGGCAGAGTATTTACATTATTGTACCCTCAAGAGCCAAGTTTGACAGGAATGCATGTTGATGCTCAAAACGTGGAAGAGAGAACCAGTTGTGATGAACTACTGTCCCTTCGTGTCTGGTTTTCCCAATATTTGAGCTCTTGCTTGCACTGATGTTACTAAATTGAGAAAAGTAATGTAGGTGTGGAGCAACAAATGGTTTAAGTAACTTCATTGCAGAAAGGTCCAGGAAGGACTTTAAAGTTTGAGTGGTGCCAGGCATAGTGGTGTGCACCTATAGTCCCAGCCACTCAGGAGGCTGAGGCAGGGGGATTGTTTGAGCCCAGGAGTTCAAGGCCAGCCTGAACAGTGAGACCCCCCATCTCTTAAAAAAGAGAGGGAGGGGTAGAGATTGGGCTAAGTACAGTCTTGAAGAAGTTAACTTGATAGAAATTATAGTTGTACAGAACTTGCAAGGTCAAGGAGAACTTGTATATTCTCAGAACTATTGCCTGTCATTGTGGCCACAGCTAATGTAGATGACCCAGCTGAGAATCCACACTATCTTGTCATCACTCTGTGTGAGTTGCTCCAGAACCAGAGGGAAAAAACAACATGGTTTTAGTACTTGCCAGCCCAAAATCTTCTTACTCTGTTGGCGTGACTATCCCATACTGCCTCTAGTTGACAGTAGTGTATGCTAGGCTCTCCCGAGAATAGTCAGTAGGGTTGTGCGATTCGGGTTCAACTGATAGAATATAATTTTGACAACTCCCCATGATGAATGTAATCATTATATACTGCAAAATGTGTACTAATTAAAAAAAAGTTTTGACAAAAAAAACTTAGATGGCTTAATATCACTCTGGTTTTAAGTCATAAAGTCATTTATTATTTGTGCTGAATCAAAATCAAGAAAATGTTGAGTAAGAATTTTGCTGGGTTAAATTAGGGTTATGTCATCATGAGCTTGAGAAATATAAGCCAGGGTGGTTTTTGGTTTTAGGGAGTTTTTTTGGTGGGGGTGGTGGGGGGGG